>JTDE01000316.1:177584-211747 GCA_014338405.1 Paragonimus skrjabini miyazakii
TTATCTTTGCCAGATTTTCACTTAACTACCAGTTGACAAGCAACAATTAAAACGTATTGTTAGTATTCCTTACAATTCGGTGGGAAAGCTTCTGAGGGTGAAAAGATGAAACACATCAGGAAGTGAGGATTCGTGGGCTAAAAGATTTTCAAATGGATCCTGCTTGGTGAAATTTATATTTGAGGTAATTATACTTAGTTTTCTCTTTGTTATCAAAAGTAACTCTCGACTTAAAGTTGAAACTGGAGTGGAGTGGGTTCTTGATTGGAGAATGGTCAGTCAATCAGAGTTCATATACACGCCGCTGCAAGCGGAACTCTGATCATTCGGTATCCACCAACAAATGCTGGTAATCAGTTGCCACACCGAATTTGTGTATAAACGTTGATGGCAAAAACAGGTTGTTTGAAGGCATGTTGGATTAAAACGACCAGACTGCTTAGTTTGGGTTCGTGGAATGCAACAACGAACTGGTCAATCAAAACGCAACACACCAGTAGCAGTTGGTAAGTTAATTACCATCTTTTCTCATTAAAATAAACATCAGGTTTAGTAAGTCAAGACTGCTCATTACCGCTCAGACCACTGCTGCTCTGAATTTCTCAATTTAATATTACACACTTATATGTCTCTCACGCAGAGTTCCGTCCTATTCTACATGTGCATTTCTAAATACTTTCTCTTGCATAACCTGAAATTGTTAACCTTGGCTGTGTTCATGTCGAAACTTGGCAGTTAACCTTCGTGAGATGTATAGTATTCACTCCACAATTCGACTTCTGGTTGATATCTAGACCAACGATTCGTGGAACGTACTATTTTGTTCCACATAAATAATTAAGTCTAAAAGTCTTATAATTATTTTGACTAAAATGAACTGTGAGTCCTGTATTTTTACACAAAATTTAGCTGGTCAGAATATGGTCGAGACGACATTGCGTTTGACCCACTCACAATCTTAGATGTGCTGAGACAGTCAGCCTTCGTTATCACTTCTAAGAATTCGTTAACAGAGGAAGATGTTGCGGACCCCTTCGAACGGTTCGTGAAATCTTGACTGGCCGATCTTCGTCATCCAAGTTTTAGTAAAATCTGAAGAGGTTATCCTAAGCGAAATCTTACGTAAGGTGGTAGTTTTGGCATGCTGATACAGACGGGGAGACTTGTTAAACAGAGCGGTTGATCGTGTTGGATTTTGATCGATGTGATTCGCCTGTCAGACCGATTCTGGAGTATCCTGAAATACGCTGTCATGAAGACAAAGGCACTGGGGTGCGACTTTATATAACGAGGCATCCTGCTTCATCTACTGAGTTGCCTATCGCTGAGGCATTGTTACAACGGCGTAGTATGCATGAAGTTCGTTGTGCTTGAAGGATTTTAAGTTCGTTCAAGCTGTCGAAGACTGAAGCTGTGTTGGTAACAGATGTTTACTGAGAAGCAGTTATGTTTCCTATAGTGGGCACACCAGATAAAACGGCTTGACGAGACGCAGTAGATGCAGAGGGTGGAGCCAGGCTTTCGTCGTGAGTTTTGCAACAGCTATTTTCTAAAGGGAAAACAGCAAGCTACTGTTAGAAGACAACGGTGAAGAAAAATTGTGTTCGATAGTTCACCATAAAGTCATTACAATTATGTATGTTCGACCAAAGCATGTTGACATCAAACGCCTATCATAGGTTGGTATAACAAGATACACAAGTTCAAACGAACGGGTTAAGCGAGTCACAGCGAGTCATTGATGTTTGTGATGAATGACGAGATAATGAACCGGCTGTTGCCAGAGCCAGAAAAATTTGTTCTGTAGGGACGTTAGAACAAGAGTTGACCCAGTGTGCTGAGAGAAAAAGGCTGTCCCAACAGCTTTTATAACCTCAAACGTGAACGCTACAAAGTCACTTGTTCCGGTTGCCACAGTGAAAGTGAAAGTCATTTTCATTCGTCTACCGTTCAACAGTAATCTTATCACACAAAGGCTGAACCGTTGCCCGTATCAGGTCCATAGCCGTATCTTCTCAGAGGTCACATTACGGGACCGGTTCGCTAATTCTCCCCTGATTACTGTGAGTCGGAAAAATATAGTGCCTGTCCTCGATCAACACATACTTTTGTATTCAGTCTCCTGCTGTTTTACACCGGTACATGTAGGTCGGACGTCTAGGTCTTTGTCCAAACGAATCAAGAAACACCATTCTGCCTGGCTCGGGCCGGTTTGACTAAATCCATTGACAGCTCAATTGTGACACATCTTGCTGTTACGGACTTTCGCGTTGACACAAGACAGGCTGTTCACATGATTTATGAAATTCCGGTCAACCGCTCCAACCTGGTCAGAAAACGAACATTAGCCACCGCGGAACCGATTGCTGTTTGATCATTTAATCCGGTTCTTCGTTCCGAAAAGAAATTTGTACACATTCTGCAGTTGCCGAGGCCCAAGGTCAAATCACTAATGTTAACCTCGACTTCCGTAACTTAACTTTAAGCGGATCTCTGAACCACTCATCACAAACACAAGCGGTTCGACTTTTGAGTGGCTTAACCCGGTTATTTGGACTTGTATACTTTACTATACAGATCGATGGTTGTTTTCTTGATGATTGTTTAATTCTGTTGAATAGATGTAATTGTAATGTCATGATGATGAATTATCGAAAACAATTGTCCGGCACCATTGTCATCTATGACTCAGTGGGTATTTTCATGAAATTGCAAACTAGTTTCTTTTGTCTGCTCGACTAGACCCAGGAAATGCATAGAGGACAGTTAAGGCATTTTTAGTTTCAAATGCAATTGGTCCTGATGTACCAAACATTTGTTTATACTTAAGTGTGAGAAATGTTAGTCTACCTGACTGGTAACCGAACTAAACGGGGAACCGTCATCCGGCGGCTAGCGAAGTCATATGCACCTGATCAGTCCTTCAGTGATCATCAGACAAAAAAAATGTGGCAGTTAAGCATCAGTGTGAATCACTGATGTATTGCTGTCTATGATGATGCTGACTGCTGTTGACGATTTATTTTGGCCTAAAGAACATTTATTTTGAAAAGTTGAATTTGACCGAAAGTTCAATTGTAGTCTAATATTAAAAAATGGGGTCGCCAAGAAGCTCGTTTTCGGTTATTGATCATCGGGCTAATTACATAAAATTTATATGAAACAGGGTTGTCAGGTCGAATCAAACAAAAACAAGTAGCAAGTTCGCGTAAGGTCAGACACGTAATAGGCACACACGAAGACAACATTCTGATGCCATTACGTCGCAATTATGTTGCCAAACTACGTGTCTGTTTCAACTTTACTCTAGCCTTGTGTTTATGGTTAAAGGATAAAGTAACCGTTTCTGTGGCTCCTTATTGCGTACCTGTGGAACTAGTTACGCGGGTCACATGATCAGGTGCCTATCTGAATGTGTCTGTGAGTATAATCTAGTGTGAATCAGTAGCGGAGTCACCAAGACAATTGCCAGCGCAATTGTTGCACACCTCGTTGATACATACCATACTGCTAATCTGGACTCCTCTTTTCGTCTGATCTACGGCCATTCAAAAAATGTCAGATGCTGAATTTTGGCCAAAGCTGAAAGGATTGAAATTCGATTAAAAAATACACCCATTTGCGCACAAAGGCGCTTTGTTCAGACGTTGAAGTTGTCATGCCCAACCACCCACACCACGACCGAACAAAGCGCCATGGCTCCAGTTGCGTCACAATGGTGACGTAATCGTATCAGAACGTTGTTTCCGTGTGTGACTGTGACGTGGCTGACCTCACTCAAACTAGCTACTTGTTTTTGGTCGTTTCGCCCTGACAATTCTGTTTCATATAGATGTTATGTAATTAGCCTGATGATGGATAGGGGTCAGAAAGATTTTTGCACAATGTTTCTCGCGAGCGCATTTTTCCGCACCTCATCAGGTACATACGGAAGTCTGTGGGTTTATGTAGCAAAGTTCAATGGGCATTGTGGGGCTGAACAACAAAATCAACAACCACACAAACACACGCACACACACACCTCCATACACATCAGTTATCAGGGCAATCTGGTATTGACGAACTAGTCTTTCTGTACGCAGAGAGGTGGCTTCCGTTTGCTAATTGCTTTCGCCTCCGCCAACCGGAGAAGCTTGCGATTTTTGTTGCGTAACGTATCCGAAACGTCTCCTCCAAGTTCAACTGGGGTCGGCACGTCAACGGATGTCGGCGATCGATGATGCTTGTTCCTTGTGACTTGTCACATTCTAACCAGATTGAGACCTTGTGGTATCCACGAGAGTTTGGTGGACCCAAACTACAACGCGTTCGTTAGTCCGACTACGTAACTACCGCTCCGTTCTGCCTGTGTACGTGGCCCGGCACTCACACGAGAATTCATAGATGATGTAAGATTTTTGATGAGTAGTCGGGGATTTGGTTAATTTCAAGTGAACATCACCCACAGCTGAACGCAACTCTCGCTTTCTCATAGACTTTCCAGTAGGCCCCTTTCGAAAAGAAGCACTAGACTCGAGTTTCGCTCTCATTAGAGCTCGTCAGTAGTGCATATCCTTGCCACTACCGGGATTAGAACTCCGGCCACGCTTTTCATGAGGCAACCTTGCTGACCACTACGCGATTGACCCCACATTAGGCACGACAGAATTATCATATGTGAACGCTCAACCACTTTCGCTTGTCAGTAATGATCAGGTTGCCCGATCGTCTCGATAAGAGACACAGTAGCTATCTGGTAACTCCAATCGATAACCCCGCAATTAGAACTACCTAGACAGGTCGAATTCTCCGATGATATGATATATGATAATTCGGCCGTGCCTAATGTGAGGTCAATGGCGTAGAGGTCAACAGGGTTGCCTCATGAAAAGCGTGGCCGGAGTTCTAGTCCCGGTAGTGGCAAGGATATGCAATACTGACCAGCTCTAGTGAGAGCGAACCTCGAGCCCAATGCTTCTTTTCGAAAGGGGCCTACTGGAAAGTCTATGGGAATGCGACAACTGCGATCAGTTGTGGGTGATGTTCAGTTTGATGTAAGATTTGACATTGAACAATAGTGGTGTTTTCAGATATTGTGTTGGGATTCGGGTGGTGGTGAACAGCATGACCAGTTGGGCTGTCTAAAACGTGCGTCCCATGGTCACCGTGGGACGCGTTTTCAACAGAATGACAATGTCATCACCTTTGTATGGCAAACGGAGGTAGACAATTAGTTTGGAGCTGTTAGTCACCTCGCGGCAGCAGGCTTTTGTTTGCTGAATTTCTCAACAAATATCGATGGATAGACATTTTTTTTAGCATAGTTTTCAAAAATGACGTCACTTTAGCCAATGATTCTCTTGAGTACTTTCTTCTTGCGCGATAGAACAGAGACCTCACCAGACCCCACTTGTACTGGATCAGTGCAAAACTATGAACGTTCAGGTACTGTCCAGTCCAGGTGTGTTTCCGTTAGACCGTGGTGATGAATAAACGAAAACGAACTTAATATTAATCAATCTTTTAGGCGGTGAACATGAAACAGAGTTAACTCAAGGTATAATTTTTCATTGAACTTCTGATGAAGCGAAAACGAAACTTCAGTTTCTGAATGTTAACATGTTTACTGGTTTCGCATATCGACTACAGCTTTATAAATCCAAATTCTCAGTCAACAACATTCGGATTATTTCTCAACACACCTAGCCTGCATTTGAAACCAGTAACTGATAAGCTAGATATTATCTTGGAAACCGTTCACCCACCGATACTTTCGTGTTTTCTTTGAGATCTAGCAAAGGTACCAGTATAGCTGGAGTGTCAAAACACTGGGTCCGTGATCAAAACGGTTGGCACGCTTGCCTGATAAGACCACAACGAATCGCAGGAAGTGATGCGCAGCGTGACAGTTGGTTCATTGACGAGTTTCGCCTGTGAACTGTTTTAAACATGTGACTACTGATTGTTGGGTATGGCTTTCTGCTCTGATATCTTTCACTGAACCGCTCCGTTTGTTTTCTGAGTGGCATTCTTCAGTGGTAGTTGTCGACCTGTTCAGTTCACGAAGACACTGTAACAAAGTAAACTCTATCGCGGTAACATTAGCTCAAGCAGATAATCAAATAACTATGGGAATGCGATAGCTGTGATCAATTATGGGTGATGTTCAATGTATATGAAAACCAAAATCCTCTACTACTCATCAGTAGTCAAGCAACTGTTACATTATAGTTGAAGTCGTCTATTTTATATGGGAGAAAATGTTTTATTTTTCATTTTCTTAAGTAATATGATGCCGCTGTAGGAGTTCATGAAACGTCAAGCAAACTTTGTTATTTGTTTGGCAGAATTTAACGGTGAACGTTTTCGTTATTCATTCCTAAATGGAATCCGTTGATAAACCTCGATGAAAGTAAAATGTAAGGTTGAATGGTATGGAATTTTGATCGGCAGAGTTTGAACACCGTACACAGCTTATGATAGCTTTCACGTTCACATTGATCGAACAAGGCACGCGAATCGGGTCTTGTTCTTTTGATCAACCTCGCTAAAAAGAGACTGAGCTGTAGTTTAATAGCTTGTGATGCGGATGCAACAACCACTGTACTACTAACCATAAGCTGGACATGAAGACATCATCACATACGAACGTTTTTAATTTCTCAGCACTTCAAAAAATGTGGGAACTTTTATCTAGAAATGTGAAGTTCATTGAATGATGTCTGTTCCTTGTTAAAAGGCACCAAATTTGACAGTTCACTTAAAGAACATGAATTTGCATGTTGGGTGTAAGCTACTAATGGCGTAATGAGAGCTGTGGAAAACTCATGCCAATGGCTTGGCTATTCTTGAAATAATCCTCAGTAAAAATTAAACTAGATGGTCGTCAGTCACAAAACGATGTTTATAAATTATCGGGTTGATCTTGCTAGCCTGTCCAAGTCGTTTGCTCAAGTTCAACGCGTTAGTCCATCTACTGCCGGAAACTTCATACTGTTTCGTTTTGTCATCTTTGACAAAACAAGAGTTGGGTCATATTTATCTGTAATCCGGTGTCTTAATATGCTTGTCTATGCACGCCTACCAGCAGCGATTTGTGGGTAGCACATTTTGCCTAAAACTTATGCATATTCAGTATAAACTTCAACATGGTTTCTATTGGATGACTAATATTTTGAACACAACTCCCGTCTTGGACAGCTGTTACCGATCGACAAACAGATTACCCCATTCTGGATTTAATTACTACTCATGGTACTGAACTAAACTAGTTTAAATCATTCAACACAATGCACATTCACTTAACAGCTGTCTACATTGAGTTAACAAACCTCTTTCCGCTTTTTCCTATTGACTTCTATTCAAAGCTTCTCGCTTTTATCGTTTCAGAAGGGGCAGCTGCGTTAAATTGTCTGACCAAAAGCAATAAATATCACATTACAACGCGACTACATTTTTATTGCCTAGTCCTGATTGCTCCGACAAAGCAACAGATATTAGGCATCAGAACGAAATGTTAACCAATGGTAACTGTTAGTGGGTTATTTGGATTAAGTGACCTGAACTAAACCTTAATTAAACCTTCCACAAAAATAATCCCACACGGTCAAACCAAAAAACACTGCAGAGCTTTCAGATTTTTCTAGTGAAAGCTACACAAACAGCTTAATATGTCCTTATTTTATTCTTGAGGTTGCGACACTATTCGTTGTTGAAGGGACAATACAAAATGCTGGAATTTATAGGCGTTCGTCCTCTTACTGTTTTATTTCCATAAATAAAGCGAATCAAGTAAGATCGTAAAATTTTCACTGTTAAATTTTTTCCATCTCGGTTATGCTGAAGAACATAATCCATTACATGTTGTCAGTGTTACAGCGCCTACGGTAGCAATGGCTTGAAGATGAGTTCATACAGGTTCACGATGCTTACCCTCAAACTGATATTCCATGACCGGCTTCGTCCTTGTATAGACTCATCAGTTGGGGCTAGACGAAGCGGGGGATCAAACCGGCCGCCGACTGCATTACGAGCTACAGCTCTTGTTGACACGTCCAACCGTTCTGTGAACGTCGTTTTTGACAAAGGAAACACTTTAGTTGTGCTAAATTTGACATAAGTGTTATTTTTTGTCCAATTAGCTAATAAACGGGTGAATTGACCCAACGGTTTGGTATCTATAAATATCGGCTCGAAATGCCAAGAGAAATGTACGACTGCCTACGCCAGTTTACAAATTCCGAAACTTGTGGACACATAGTTCCCGGGGATCAAACTCGTCCTGGTGGTGCATGCGCAAGCAGTTCACGTAACGCAATCAAATAATCGCGACCATCTAGTTGTCAGTAAAACAAGTTATTTTATGACATTGCATGTAACCACGCATATCTGTCATCTCACAGTTTCAATTTCAAGAGACCTATGCAGCAGTCTTCGACGCGCATCTCATGGCTTTTGCACGGTTACTTGTTATACCATAATAAAAGGCACTGCATATTTTGGCGGTACACACCGTGAATATATGCTGCCACTCCTTCTAAAACAGGAAAATGAATTCAAGTTTTATACCATCACAATATAGATGAAACACAAATAGTGTTCTGATGACTGTATTTTCAACCTAGTGACAACGGGGAGCTTATAAATTCTGACTACAGTTGTTTTTTCAGGATAATGTGTTTCCTCCACCTAATGACGACTCAGAAGTGTAAAGCAGCTTTTATCAAGTTTGGTAAACGTTTTTGTCTTTTGGAACAGAAAAGATCAGAAACCAAGGAATTTGGGACTTCAGTATGAAACGCCATATGGTCAGTTAAAAATCGAACTCGGAAAACTCTGTCTACTTCTACACCTAATGTAAGATTATGGTGTAAACTTATTAGGGAATTTGATACACATGTTTCCTTGATGTCATAACCACGAGAGGGACAAACTGCTTTAAACACATGGAAGGAATATCAACGATTCATCCATAATGTTACGCAATACTACTAAGTGGAACTTGTAAGCATACATACACCTGAATCTTTATCACATTTATTTAAAGTAAAGATAACTTCGCAAATAATTCGGGTGTGGTAACGTCACGAAACTTTATGGCAAATGCAAAGCTGAAAAATTGTCGTGAGACTAAGCTTAGCAATAAGTGAACTTTTTCACAATGACTGATCAAATGATTGGTTTACCTTCTTATCAGTTTGTCAAATAAAACTCATTCTTAGCCGTTTGAAACACTGCTTTCATTGTGCTACTTATCTAAATACTGTAATAGATTGCCTATGTTCCAGTGGTTGTTCACAAACTCACCATTATTTGAAAAAGTAAACTATACCAACCAACAAATGTCCTCATTTCTCTTGCAATTTGCAAACTTTGTGGACTATATGAGAGATTCGTCTGATCTACTCTCTTTAAAGGAAGTGTGACGCTTTATTTCACGTTTACAAGATGAAACAAATTAACAGTATGACTACAGTAAACTCATTCAGCTCTCTTTTGAATGATGCGTGTCTTGCATGCACAGTTACGTCAAGGTGACAAACAGTTGTTTTTGTTAAATGGTAGCTCGGTTTGCTAGTGCGAAACTGTTAATGACAGCACGATCGATCACAGTAAGATTCGCCGACCTCAAGCCTAGTACACATGCCCCAAATTTCACACAATCAGTTGTGCATGAACCACTTCAATCCCACTCAGGCTTTAACCTGGTGGGTTCATGAAGCACCGTCTAGATGTGTCATTTACACAAAGCAAACACAATAATCTACCGCTACTTGAATTTTTAACTCCAGTGAAACTGCCACCTAGTTCTATATCTTACTCTAACAATACTCCTGTAATTATGTCTATCTGCTGAAGCAAGAAATTCGAAGCCCCGAAGTGCTAACGAATATTTCTGAGTATAGTAGTTTGATAACATTCTAAAATGGAATGAACTAACAGTCACCAATCAGTGTACTGGTGCTGTGTTCAGGGTTAGCAGAACTTAAATTTATACTAGAAAGACAAAATTGGTTTACAATTTTTTCACTTGTCTATCAGCATTCTAGTAATGAAAACTTGAGTAAAATGCACGTTATCGGTGATCTTATGGCACATTCATTTGTTATTGCATACAACTGCAGGTCGGAAAATATATAATGCATAAAGTTGGTTCCTGGAGTGTACACAGGTCAAATTGCGGACAATTAACTGTACACCTAGCAGGTATGCTTCCATGGATCGTCCTCACTTGACAATTTCTCGGAACCATTCTTTACAAGTATGGCAAAGTGTAGATTTTTAGGAAGCTTTTGTCAAACTATTTGCTTTTATGATGCTTTGCTCCATAGGTGGTGAACTCGTTGCTTAGTGGCACAGGGAAAACAAAACATCGTATCTACTATGAAAAAATTCAGGACGGACGGAGATCACGACGTCATTACTGTTTAGCTGTGTAGCACTCTGGTTGGTGAGAAAAACGTACATCGTATAACAATACGTGCTGTCGTTGGTAAGCATTCAATAAATCATTATGTGTTCAGAAGAAGCCGTACGTCACTGTATATCGCGGTTCTACTCATAAGAAGTACTCATTCTGAACTCCTTTCTGCTCTTTTAGGAAGTATTAGTTTTGGTTCCATCCTGACCGTAAGCTTAACATGATTTAAGACGTTTATCCCTTGTGCAGATGAATCAAGGTTCTCGACAATGTCGTAACGTTACTTTTTTTAAAAATCAGTTCGATTTTCACTTGAGGTGCCCCTATTGGATACAGTTAACCATCATTCAAGAAACACTTTGCGTACGATGATGACATGTGCAGCTGTTGACTGCATCACCAAGAGACCAGAATAATTAAATCATCAAACTGGTACAGTGAACGGTAAATTCGATATGCGAATGATTTTTTACCGATTAAAGGTTTCCTATTTGCTACTATATAACGGTACAAACGACTGATAATTTAGCTAAGTAAATACTACTAACCTTTTAGAAGCATCACTAATTATTCTGATGGTTGAAAGGCCTAAATTAATTACAGTCGAGAACTAATTAAGGATAGCACATGTTTTATTCAAGAACGACGGAAAATACCAGTAGTAAGTAAGCTTTATTAGAGCAACCGTTTTCACGATACGTTACGGAAAATCTGTCAGTCCATACAGCACGGGCATCCGCTGCCCGCATGTGTCATCGAACGCTTGAAGGTCAGAGCAATATGAGTGGCCAAGTGCATTGCTCACTGGCATTCGATTGGACACAACACCACCTACGCATATACTCTTCAGTTAGTATCTTCATTAAATAAACGTTTATACAAGGTTTGCACAAAGCAGGAATGCAAAGTCTACCGCAACCAAGACTTGAACGGTGGTCTACAAAATTGTAATGCGAGATTATGAAAGGTTGGCTGTAGAGCCTTAACCAGCCGATCATTGAATGCAGTTAACAGGACAATCATTATGACACTTCTCCTGGGATAACCAAGTGACCTAAACACCGCCTAAAAGAAAATCTGTTTGTATTTCAGAAACTTTGATCTGGCAGTTCATATTGCACAACCAATAACAGTAAAAAATGGACTAGTGATAACACTAATTAGATTTTCAATTCAGGTATTGACAGTGATGCGGATCAGTAATGAGGTTCATAAGAAGGATACTCAAATCAACTGTATACTTAGGAAATTTACTAACTGACACCATTGTTAAACAGGCCAAAGTTCGGTGTTTGGTATAAATCTCCTAAGTTGTAACGATTTAGTTCTGAAAACAATTGACGCACATTCCGATGAATTCGTGAGTCTTCTGGCTGCTTCCCTGAGAATTCAAGGTCATCCACATGTTTACAAACAAATAGTCCGAAGCAGCTGGACACTAGAACTTTGGGATGCGTTCATACTTGGTGGGCTGCAGATACCCCGCAGAACAAATGACTTATATAACGCAGTTAGGCAGTTCTTCGTGACTTTAGGGTTCAGGACCGTAAACCCCATAAGATCAGTTAATCTTAAACGTCTGATTGGGTTTCCTGCACTTGTGAGACGTCTGCTTAATTGAAGGGTTCACAGAATTGTGGTTGTTCTCGCACCGATGGAACGGAACAACTAAGTTCACAAGTTTCGCCGTAGGCTATAAAACAGCAGTGTTGCATTTCTCTTTCAATTGCATAGGAACACAAGTTAGCTCCGGATGACTTTTATCACCAAAACGATGTGTAAAATTATTGCCTTGACATCAATAAGCTTGGAATGTACAATAGCAAATTTTTTCAATATTTACAACTCTTGTGCTCACAAATCAATTGAGTGCAAATGTTGAGAATGAATCTTTTCAGTAAGTTAATTTTAGCTAAAATCTGGATCATTTTTCAACCCTCATAGTATGTATTCCAGTGATAACTTGAGTGTCCGATCAAGCAGGTGCTTCACTGTATTGATACTTTAGGTTTCGGTTTTACAACATAAAAATCTACGCAACTGCATTGTTTCCATGGAAAATAATCAACCTTCATACCACGCTCAGTAAAGCTTACGCACTCAGGAAATAGAAATCATAAGGGCTAAAACAAAAGAAATACAATCAAAAATGATTTCGTTTTTGACGTCCAATATCGTACGTCGAAATTTTATGTCACAAGTACGCAACAGACGACTGGTCTGCAGAGCGTCAGGAACTGGACGTTTGGTGCAGTGCAAGGCCTTTTCAACTAATCCAGTTTTCCACTATTTTCTACTGTTTTTGTCCTCATTCCGGATTAAAATTTCTTTAGTAAACGGTAAACGTTGTAATTTTTGGAACCACATATGAGTGAATGTCATTTATAAAGATATTTAATGTTATACAAAACCTAATGACATCAGAACACCACCGGCTAAACAGTAGTTTCGTTCAAAATCCACGAATGCATCATATAGCATTTACTCACGATTACTCGTTTACTCATAAGTACCTAATGACGAATAGTAATGTGCGCAAAGTATGTTAACTCGTTTCAGGCGAGAATCATTCTCAGACTTTAGCTGGTGTGAATATTCTCCAGAATAATTTCCCACAAAACCAAGTAACCTAACCTCCAATCGGGGATAGTGATATACGATCACGTGCCACATACAATTCATTACAGATAATTATGAAAAAAGACGAGTTATCAAGGCTGCTATCGGGCATTCTCTTCACATCTTTGCATATTAGTGTATTTCGGTGCAGCTGCTGGTAGAATAAACAGCAAATACTTTGTGTCAATATACCATTTATTTGGTTGATCGCTACTTCTGACCAACGTGAATAAATTGGACGCTACGTTTTCACACCGACATTGTGTGACTGAGAAATAATGTTTTTGATTCACTCTACCAACCTTAATGTTGTCACGATTCGATGTTGGGATAAATTCAGGGGTTTATCGAATTTCCGAGAAAGTTATGTTGTTGTCGTTGCGATCAGTTTTCCTCACATAGTGCAGTGGTCAATGATGACGCTGAATATCTAGATCATTCATCCGTACTTGAAGCATGCTGTCTAATGTTAACTTATTCACATAGAACACTTATTCAGTATGCTCTTGTGAAACGGACATTGGCAGATCGGTGAACGCGTCATTCAATCACATCAATATTGGTATGTCTTGGCAAAAGTGCTCACATTTTTTCTACTTGGTGACCACACTAGTGAAAAGGACAACACGAAAGAAATGTATTTACCCTGATAATCGGAAAAATAAGCGATGCCGTTAAGCCCAGTAGACTAAAAATTCTACAGACATAAGTATAACGAAGGCGACCTGATGTTTCAATCAACATCCGCGCTCATTAACAATTAATAACGTTTTTATTCTACGCTCCGATGAATTCAGTACACCACACACTGTTCAACGCGATCTTTCATCGGTATACTCATCCGTATTATAATTGCAAGAAAATCGGCCTACTGAGCATGTGATTTACAAGAGGCTACTGGAGTAGGATGTCGATATCATTTCTCTAAGTGTTTCATGCTATGATGATGAACCTCAAAAGATGGTCTTATAACAGAGGGCAAAACAAGCTCACGTGAATTAAAACATAACTTTTTTATACAAGCAAACAATCACGTACCTGTTCACAGTGTTAGGATATCATCCCATCGAACAAAAGAAGGTTGGCTCTGCTGACTCATGGTCTGCATTAACGGTATGCATGAATCAGACACAAAACCATATACACTTACCTACAGTTATAACGTGAAACCATTCACTAACAGTTTTGACAGAGATGTCCTCAGCTACCTTACTAGACAAAACGGTGATCAAAATCAGGCGGTGTATCCCAACGGGGACAAACTGACAATGAAAACTACACGACATTCGCTGTTAACGCGCTGTATTTTTGCATTTGTACTCTCCCGTGAGAGCACCACTAGTCTAGACAATCTTTGGTGAACATCAGTCTATCCTGGCCTACTGGATTTCTTCAACAGTCTTTCGTGACTTTACACCATTTGCAGAGTACCATGTTTAGTAAAACACGAATAATAAAACAGGCATTAATTTCACCTCAGAAAAGTCTCAGTTTCATTCTCAATGGATAATACAGAAACGATTACATTTTGTTGAACGCTAGTGCTTTGACTTCATTTCTGCTTATTGTCCTCAATTACTGCTTGCTTAGTTTGTCCGCTGTCAAATATTTGAAGCGCCATGTTCACAGGTAAATCGCCTGTAATTTCTTAGCCCTGGAAGTTGTTTATTCAAAGTAAATCAAACGGTAATCCCTTAAACATAGGACAGCCAGTAATTTAGTAGTCGACTTGTATAGTTGTACTGGACGGTTCTGATGTTCTGCGACATTGATACCCTTAGATTTCTGAGAATCATGCCCCATTACAGAATCAAAAGCAAAGATTTGAATGTGTTTATGCCTCACATTCTCTTTGTTTACCTTCCTAGTTCTTGAACATCGTAAAAAATACGAAACGTCACATTGTAATCTCGCTTTCGAAGTACTTTTCATATCGCCTAATTCATTCTTATATCAAACCAACAAGATATACCATGCCTCATTGTTTACTAGTCGCCAATGCATGGAATCTGTAGCAGAGGTCTCATAGCCTATAATTAGCAACGCTTGTAATTGATGAAATATGTTTGTCCTGTATTCTCGTTAGATTTACGACTGTCCAAACGGAGGGTGTGCATGTTCGTTGGAGTAAAACGTACCACTTCATGTGAATCTGTTAAAATCTCTGTGAACTCAGTTAAACTTTGTAAAAACGTTCGTACGCGCCTGCAGTCTTCCTCGCTGGTTGTGCTGATCACTAGCTGTGTCTTTTGGCCTTCATGTGTATGATTGGCAGTTCTTATTTAGGTCACCAAGTCCCCTGTTCATCGAGTTAGCCGTATTCACAACTTGTTTATTAATTTGTTAAATTCTTGATAAAACCCCTGGATGTTTTTGCAACGAACGTTTCTTCGATATCCCTAGATGCTTGCAGTTAAACCTGTTCACCTGCCTATCGACTTCGTCAATACAATGGACACAGGCGTTACCATGAAGCGTCTGTTTACAGAACTTGATGTACTTCTTAATGAACCAGAATTTTGAAGTAAATGACCAAACGCTCCTCTAAAATGTTTTTCTAGACCCCGCAAGCCAGCCCTATAATAAGTATTGTCACATTTTGTTGCTGTAATGAGTGCTACTTCATTTGAAATTGTAGGAGTTATTTTAATGAAGTGTTGTAAGTAACAGCAACACACCTTATCACTTCACTAAACAAAATGAAAACTTCACTTGACGTCGCTTGGGAAAAGGAAGTGTAGCGTGAAACTGTGACAGTTTTGCTGCTGCTCCACACATTCTGTTTTTAACAGAATATGTCGTGCGTCTAATATTCTGTCTCCATACACATCTGAGCATACTGGAATTAAAGCCTATCGTAAGCTGACTTGATTACCTTACTGTCTAAAATAACCCAGAAAACAGATAATGAAACTATGGAGTTTGATGCAGATTAGTGATCATCGTCCCGCGTTTTTGGCAATCCGAATATTAACAGCCCGTTATTCCCAAATAATCATTCTATAGAAGCATTCAGCTCAGCTCCCTTTGCCTGTTAACATTTCGTTACGTTAACCGGTGGCTGCGATGAGGGTATGCATTAAGCGTGTTACTAACTTTCAGCCACTGAAATCTCTCGAAATTCAATCTGTAAAGCTGACTGTTTATAGTATATCGGCATCTCAACAAAGTCACGTGACATATAAATCAGAATTTGCGCTCGAAATGTGATTCGACCTGATCCACCACACTCTAAGAACGTGGTAATTTTCTGTAACACAAGATCCATTAGCAGTCTATAGCTAGTTGGAACATACGAGCAAAATGTTGCAAGTAATTTGAAAACTTACCAACGCCTGCCAAACGGAAGAATGAGCAACTGTTCAGCAAGTTTGGCCGAAATGACTAGTGAATAAAACAACCCTTTCCTTCAAATGAAACTTAAAACAATTCGTTCCCCTGATAATCTTGAATATGACGTTGAGAAGACGTAGATCATGTAATGTTCTACAGATTACCACCTTGTACACTGTGATCACACCTGGACATGTAATTAATTTTAATCATCGAGGCAAGATTCCATAGGTCTAGAAATACAACTAGAAATGCCAGGCGATTAGACAGAGACGTTTCCAGATTCCCTTAGAATTAACAGAAATTAGTTATGCGAATAACTGTTTTCGGTAAGTCTCATCGGTCTTTTACACTTACATAGGGTACATGCGTTTTATATATTAAAATTCAGAGCAAATCAAATAAGTCATTAAAATTATAGACATGGGGCGGATCACAACCTACTGAAGGGAGGTGGGAGTGTTGGTGAATGTGTGACATTATTGCCTTTCAGTTTGAACATCACCCATAATTGATCGCAGCTGTCGCATTCCCATAGACTAACTAGTCGGTCCCTTTCGAAAAGAAGCACTAGACTCGAGGTTCGTTCTCATTAGAGCTCGTCAATAGTGCATATCATCGCCACTGCCGGGACTTGAACTTTTGCCTGCCGTGAATCATGCATTCGGCAGTGTCAAGTGGTTCACGCCTGCTTGGGTTTCAAGTGGCTGTGGAATAGTTGGCCAAGAGAGATATAGGGTTTGCACGTACTGTTTTTGGGCACACAGACAGGGGTTGTAGAGTCTGATGGCAATTGCGTCGGACGTTGATAACAGTCACAATTCGACAGCTCTGGAGTGGTCACCGAACAGCACCCAGTATCATCAATAAAAAAGCACTTGGATTGTAAGTATGAGACGCGTTCACTGTGATTTACCAAAGCAACCGAAAGCACATCCTCCAGTTTACTGAGGCTTCAGCTGTTATGTGCCAAAATCATCCCTGTGTATTCAAAAACATTATTTGGGTGTTGCGATTGCTCTGGTAGTCAGCATCCCCAAATTTGTAAGTTGCATTTTTGTGTCCGCATGTCTGCACTCTTAAGCCATGAAGTCCCCCATAGAACCTAGTCTCGATGGTTGAAATCAGCTACGTCCTCACTTGCGATCAGACTGTGCGAAAATTTTAGGCTGCCGTGAAAATTTGATCAAACTATCCCTATTATCAAACTCGCAATCAATTGTTGAAGCAGTGGTGACTATCGTTCCTTTCATGGTATTAATGACAACGACACCCTTAGGTACTATTTTGAAAACTCCAATGACTATGGTCCTAGACATCAACGACTGGTTGACCTGTTCTGAGTTAGATCCGTTAGACAAAGAATCTGACCATGTTATGCACATCGGGGTAGCAATAGATCAGCTTCAGAGAGGTGCTGAGATGGATTTATTTCAACCGTCGTTCTCAACTTTGTCAACATTCCCGAATAATTACCAATCTATAACTGTCCTAAAAGAAACGACGAGCTGAATCTTCAAAAAATATTCTACCAAACTGTGACCACCAGGATAACGACCTCGCGTTAACATGGTGATCAAAACAGCCGCTACCTATGACGAGTCAAATTTGAGTGTATGTACAAAACCTTTACAAGCAGGGAAAGAAGAAGACAAAAGCGACGATACTTGGCGACCGATAAAGAAATGCCCTTGATGATAATGAACATAAGTCTCCCGACTACCTGTATTCGATGACTCAGTATCCGTGACAGCCGTTCCCTATGAAGTATGCCTTCATGTGATAGTAACCTCATCGCTCTTAATTCCCAAATCGAAGTCGCCCAATAAATCCGTTATTTGAGAGGATCTGCGCTCGGACCCGACCACCTCACACCCATCAAAGTATCTCATTTTCTAGCCAACCAATTGACAGCGTTTTAAATTTGCTGCTGAGTACTGAAAAACTATCTTGAACACTGCCCGCATAATATCTGTATCCAGGATCTCTACTGTGTTCACGCCATCCGAATTCCGTCCGATTTCTACTTGTTCCGTGATCACACCGCACCTCCCTGAACTCTCATTTAACCGTTTGGCCCCTTTATTCCACTCTAGTCGACAACAATTTGATTTTCTACAGTGAGATAGAACATTTGTAAGGATTACTAATACGTGGTTTGGTAGATTGATGATTTTAGATGAGACTCAACTGTGGAAGTCAGGGCTACGGCTGGATTCGAACCAGTGATAGAAACATCATGCTCAAACGCGGTAAGCGCTCTACCAGTTAAGGTACGAAGCCATGTCAGCTTGTAAGGATGGCTATCTACCACAGCTTGCCTCGACATTCTCATACAACGCACCGAGATTGTTCGTCTATAAGCATTGATATATCTACGGTTTTCAGCCATATTTCTCATGACTCTCTGAAAAAATCAGCCAATGGCGACGAGGCAACTACCATTTTGAGCAACTAGCTACATTCATTTCATAAGTCTGGTAAATCTTATTTTAAAAGCTGAGGTTTTCCCGGAGAGAAGTTTTACAGACAAACACTCTATCCCTCCCTATTATTTATAATGACCCTGGATGAACCTCTCTAATCCTGGTTTGACTTCGATTTCGTTCTAACTATGTTGCACCGTTAACGACCGCCAGACTGGAACACCTGCAGAATAATATGCATGAAAACAGTTTGGCTGTGAACCACTGGAAGACCAAATGCATCCATACAAAAGTAGATAGAAAAAGATGCGCTACTCTTATTAAAGACAGGTCGTTGAAAGTTAATGGAGTCATCATGGTACTCGGTTCTGCTACAATATTCAAGGGTTTAGGCATACCATTCAGTTGGAGGGGGAACTCATCAACTACTGCATTTGCCGATCTACTAAAAATGCTTTGTGAGTTATCGGCAGCCCCTCTAAATCCTCCTCAACAATCTCAACCTTACCGACGCATCTATCACTGATATTAACCCATCAGCTATGTCAAGGCGCCGTCCATAACAAGACGCTTAAGTCCATAGACCGAAAAGTGAGGACAAACATTATGAATGGCTATGACTACCAAAAGACACGTCCAACGGTTTCTTTTCTCAGTTGTCGTTTCCGGCGGCCTCGGGATATCTCATCTTTAATCTACTATAACTCTGAATCGGACAGGTTGCATCGAAAAATACTTGTGATCAAGAAATACGGTTCTACGATTGACTCCACGCGATCCCCCATATCATCCGTTTCATTGCCTTGCCTGCATATCGATATAAACAATAGGAACGATAAACATATCCAAAAGAGAAGCAAACTTAGCATAGTGTGAAACCCTGTACAAAGCGCGACAGTGTCCGGTTGATACATTCCCCAACGACAGCCATATCACAAGTGGCTACAAAACCCAACCAAGTTTACTCATCGCCTGTGCATCAGAAAGATGCAACTTAGAATTGGTTTGCTGCCTACAAACATCCTTCGCTCACGTGGCCGTCCAAAATCATCGGGGGGGGGGGAATTAAAATGTCGATGCGGTACCAGCTATGGAAGTTTTCTCAAATATTTCAGTCCTATCCTCTTATCCCTTCTGACAGATGTGGAGTATAGAACAGTGTAACTACATGAATGGTTTGTGAATTAAGCAAAAAGAAACACTCAATGATCCCAAAACATTTCATCCTCACAAAAACTCATTTCTTAAACTCGTTATGCTATATTCATAGACGGTACAAACTTCGTTGATGTTGTGGTTCGTACAAAATGGGGCTCCAGTAAAATTGAGGGAAAATAAATACGGTTCTCAAGAAATTGTTCAATACACTCTTACATTTCTCTACTCCCGGAAACGCCCTTTCTCCAAAATATCGGAATCATCCATTGTTATTAACAATTTTCATAAACCTACCATAACAAAAATTCATCTAATAAATAGATATCGCAAAATGCACCATCTCAAACATTTGTTTGGCAATTAATCCAGGCTCTTAAAATATCTGATTTATAAAGGAATGGTAGCTAATACATTTATTATAAAACCCCACAGATTCCGACAAACGTTTACTTCTGGTACGCTAGTCCAAATATGTACAACTTAATGAATGGATCACAATATCAAAACATTTACGCAGAGGAATTATACCCTATCTTGAAGAATCGTATAAAACCTGAATGTGGGAGATGTTTACCTTCTGTTAAAAACAGTTGGTTAATGTTACTTCAGAGGGTATCACGTGAGTTACATAATTTTTATGAGGTGAGATTTCGTGAGTTTGCTCCGAATATTAACGTTTGATTTTACTAGTTCCGTGGTCTACCGGTTATAGTACTCTGTGAAACGGCAATGTATGGTAATTCGAGATGACAACACTTTGGTTCACTGCCTCAATATGAAGCTGTTACTTTGGACTGCACTGGTGTAAAATGTGTTGGTGGTGTGCAATCTCACTCCATCTACAGTAGTTCGTAGGTTACCAAGCATGCTATTATTTTGACGATGCTTTTCTTCGTAAGACAGTCGGGGTAATTCACCCGAATCCATTCAGCTAGTATTACGTTAATTAACCTCCTACACTTTTATTTCATGCGTCCAAAAATTATGAATAACAACAATTAGTCTAGTCACACATACCAATAGTTATTCGCATTCTTTCTTTATGTAGGTCTGAACTTTGCAACTACTAATCAACCCATTTTTCAAGTCGGATGATAGAAACTGTAGAACATCAAGCAATTTGTTACAGTAATTTCGCACAAACGGTCACTACAATGTATTGTTCTGCCTTGGATTTTTTGAGCGGAGTAATCGAAACACGGATAACATGAGTTACAAACTATTCCTCTAGTTTTTCCATGTGGCCTTCGTGAAACCAATTATTATGGAGCGCTATCTTCCTGAAACGAAAGTGAATGTGGCTGTCAAAAAAGTCCCCACGTATGTACTGTGGACGGAACATGTATTCACTCACGTTCCTCCGTGGATTATGTAACAAAATATTGTAAAACTGCACCATGAATACAAAAAACTTGACTGTGATATTCACCAATTTGTAGTGATCGTCGTTGGCCTGGTAGTGTTGCACGATCAGATGATGATGTGTGAAAAGTTTTCAAAGAGCTGACATCGCCTGGAACCTATACCTACATTCACAGTTGTTTGCACGAATGAAGAGCTCAGGTTGATGCACGATTAGCTGACAGCAGAGGTGTTTGTCACGCTTGTGCCTGTTGATTCATTTTCCTGCCTTACACTCTTCTTTTTGCATAACGCACTTGATAATGTGTTTGGAAATGTTGTTGGTCATAAATCTTATACATTAATTAGTAGGCTGAACCAATTGATGCACCGATAATCGCAAAATGGTGCGTTACAGAATTATCCGTTCACGGTAGTAACGCAAACTATACCAACACACTTTAAACGCTGAGACCATAAGAATGGTCCGCAAGTTCCTTAGAATCATACTGGAGAAGAAACACCGCAGACCCTTTGGCTGAGACAATCAGTTGGCTTGATTTGAAGACATCTCAGTTTATGACTTCGGCTTCTTGCTCAAACTAGCATACATTTTATTACTGTTGGCTGAACCATAGCGTGCACTGTTAGACAGTTTACGTGTTGCAAAACAAGTATGAATGGAGTGGAAATTTTGGTGAACGTCAGAGAATTTCCATGACTGAAGAGACGAAACATGGATACTAATCTGATGAATGGAGAGTTCGCGATGCCGTAGTGAAACATGATCACCCAAAGCTTGAGGTATTTTAGTCGTTTCAAACATGCCTAACCCGACTGTCAAAAATTATCTTAACCTAAGACTTTCGTGTTCCTAGTGACAGAAAAGTTGCGCATTTCATAATCTAAATGTCACTTCCTTTTTTGAATCTTGATAGTAATCACCACTTGATTTCACACTAAGTTACTAGCACATTTGAGATACTCTGAAACGTAGTACTGAGTAGTGATTTGCAAGCAAACCGCCTCAAAACTGTTCAGAACAAATCACGAAGAGTTATTGTGAACGTTGGTCATCTCTCTTGTTCAGGTTACAATCTTCGGTTAATTAAGCCGATTCATGTCAATCATAGCAATTACACGTGTCGGGTCACTAATTGTTCCCGACCACTTTCTTTCAAGCTGATGGATATAGGTGGCCAGTGATTGACTGATAATCCTTAAGTACGTAAGAATGAGGCTTCAAGGCTATTGGGATACACAGAAGGTGTGGCAAAGTAGACTGTCTGTAGTCGAGACGACGACACGATTTCAGTAGCATGTACTATACATATGCTTGCAGTGTTGTGGATACTCAGTAAGACATTCCTTCGTCACTGTTGACCAACGTGCTCACAGTCATGGATGTTCCGAATAAACTCTCTTCATAAATTGTTGCGCTGCGTTACTCTTTGCATTTTGGGTTAACTGGGGCGACGTTGCTCGTGTTAGCCTGCAAAATATATCAGTTGGTTTGCGGCATACTTGTCGACTTGCCTGAATGTCGTATAAATTATTTTCGTTCGTGAATTTCGTGCACTGTGGCCAAAGATTTTTATCAAAATGAACAATACAAAAACCTTCAGAATGCATGAATCATCCGTATGTGTGCACGCATATGGTTTCCTACAGGACGTAGTTAATAATGCAAGCCAGTTATCTATTAGGGCGGTTTACTCAGATTTTCCGTATCCGTCTAAATGCAGACCACTGGGGTTCAAAAGACGTCCCATCGTCCTGTCGTGCGAACTATTACCGTGCAGAGAATGAGAATGAAGGTGTACTACTTTTTATTACTGGACCTCAAAGTGAGATGGGTTAGATCCAGTTCCATAATTAGCTTGTTAGTCTTCACTGAATCCTTGGTAATAATCTGAATGTTATCCACATTCGGTTGCGAAAGACTGGCTTTGAAACCTGCTTGAATAACCAGGTTTTGTATTAACCACAAAGAATTCTGCTAAGAGCTGACCGAGTAGACTACCCGTGCAACCTGTGAGGAAGAAAATACCGAGGCAATTGATTTTGTGTTGTATAGGCACATGCGTATTATTGATCTCTTTTTAGCCACTGCGACGAAGGATGATGTAAACGATGCGAACTCTTAAATCTCGTCGAATATTTAATGGAAGAGAATGCTGGCGACGGCGTGCCTTATTCATTTGTTACAGGTATCCAATTTCTGCAGGACTTTGGCAAGTTCAAAGTCCGCATTTGTTTTAGTGTTTTTTGATCAGATCAAGAAGATTAGATCAACAGCGAGCCAGTTCGTTTTGACGTGCGTTGCACTTGGATATATATAATATTTGTATATTCGTATGCAATCACAATGAGTGGAATGGTAATATGTAGGACAAGAGATGATTTGTCTCTTCCTCCTGTTATATCCAAGTTCAAAATAGAGAAAAATTGCCTTAAATTTCTCAAAAGAAAATTTCTAACATAAATCAAACTGTCAAGTTTGTGATAGTAATATACTGGGACGCCTACCTATAATATCCAATCTAAGTGACGTGGTCAACAAACAGTGATTCATGGCCCCATTAAACAATACTTCTTGTGCATGCTGGTTATCAACCGAAGCGCATACAGATAAATCCCTTGCAGTCTAAATTTATTAAACTTATGTAAAACAGTTATGTTCAGTTTTAAAAATGCTTTCTTTTTATGGAACTTACTGAAAGCAGAAGATTCACTAAATTTAATCGCCCACGTAAACTTTCATTAATTTATTAACACCCGTAGATAAAACTGCAGGAAAACTATGGGTTTCAATTGAAGTGATAATCCTTGTCTCGTATTTGTGTTAGTCTTTAACAACCGATATCTTAGCTTTCTACCTACCGTAATATCACAAAAGTTGTGAAGGCTTCTATGGTCACTGGTTCCAACCTGACTGCATTCTGTTGGCCATCCTAAGCGCTTCATCAGGGGGCCGAAAGTAGGCCATCACCATCAAGAAACAGAAACAAAGGTCTGATAACAGGGAAACGTTCGACTTAGTGTAGGTACTAACTACAGCAGATCAAATCTGTGTTTGCCACGTTTGCCATAGATGTCACTGCACCACTACTGTTATTAGGAGGACTCACTTATACTCTCAGCACACGAAGTTGAGGTCCGTCTTTCTACAGTAGACTAGCGACACAACAGGAATAAACCTGGCATTTTCAGCGTGAGACAGCCGGCGTATTTATAAGCATAACTATTCAGACGTCCATCACTGGTTTGACAAGAGTAACTGTATCTAGTTTTACTAGCTTGTACACAATTGAAAGTCAACTTGAATAATCCGGAATCTCGGTGCCGGGAGTTGCAGTCAAACCAGAGAAGCCACCAGACCAGACGTTACTTTCCGTGCAGTTAAGATCCATACCCGTTTAAAACATTATCGATTCCGAATTAACAGACTCGTTACCAATATATTTCGAGCAACTGCTGTCGCCTAATTGTTTATCGGAAGCCAACCCTCAGAAGTTCGTGAAGCGTAAACCTAGCAAAATATCAAAAATAACCTTGACTTACATAATCTCCAAATCAATGTAGAAGGCATTGCGCCTTCGAGCTGAGACAAAGAATGACTTCCGCAACGGATATTTATATGTCAAAAACCTATGAATTATTTTTAGCTTATGGAAGAACTAGCTAACACAGAATTTTCCATTTTTGTAATCCACCTTGATATTTTGAAAGCTTTTACTTCAGTTTGCCACGAAATCTTTAGAACTGTCACTCAAGCAGCTAGCCACTAGTTAAACACCAAAATGAATGGAAATCAGTCAGAATGGTTTCTTGCCTACTGTAGGGCTTGATTATTGGTCATTCTGTTTGTTACTAAGGCGTTTTACACCTTCAGCTCAATGTTGCTGATGTTCTCTGAAGATCTGGAAATCTGAATAGTCCTGAAATATCCCGCTACAACCGTTCTAGCTAATGTTCTTTGAAATAAATTGTTAAGCTTCAAATGTAAAATCAACCATATTTGTAATTAAACATAGATGATTTGCTAACTTAACAACAATGGACTATTCGTATCCGTCTGCAAAAGAGGACTGAGGAATCAAGTGAAAAATTGTTCAACCATGATAATAAAGCATTAGTGACATTACAACCCTTAGAAACAATTCGTGATACCTTCAGCTTATCATACAGCCCAGATGATCATACATTTCTTTATTGTGAAAACGTTTGGTAAGTATTTAGATTAAATATCGCTCGGAAAAGTTTGCAGCCGTTTCATTCTTATATAATTTTTCACCAACTCCTTTCGGACATTAACACTGTACTCCAGTATCGACCTTGACACAGGTTGTCAGTAGCACACATATTTGCCGTGGACGGATTTGAACTTCTGCCACCTTTTCCTGAGACAATCTTGTTGGTCACAGTGTCACTGACCTTAACTTAGTAGCGGCTGAATTAACATCTACAAACGCTCGTGAGTAATGCTCGGATTACCTGATCGCCCCGAGGGAAGACACAGTATCTACTCTGTTAATTCAAGTCAGTGACCCCAAATCGAGTATCAGTAACAGTGATGTAACAGTAGCATGGAGTAATACTAATTGATTTTGCGATATTTTGATTATTAGTGTCTACCTGTTGACAGTTACTGAATGTTTTCAATGAAGAGCCAGGTTTGAAGTTAGAAGGCTGAAAAGGATTCAGCACCCAGAGGACTCAGTGAAATCACATAAAAGTTCAACGCCTTAGATTCACTGTGAAGGAGGCTTGTCCCTCAACCACCAAATCCGTCTGTTCCTCAGATCATCAACTAGCAGGCCTTCTTTTACATGTACTGCAAGTTTTCTAACCAGCCTGCAAGCCCAGGGTCACAGGTCATCAGATGGAAATAGGTGGCGAATTCTGGCTTCAACAAGATACCAGTTATACCTCTATTTTCAGATATATGCTTCACTAAAGTTTTTGTTACACGTAGGAACTATCCAGCATAGTCTGCACTCCGATTTGTCAGGAAGACTGAAATGGGTATGCGAACACCTATCACCTACCTACACAACTCTAAGAAACCGTGTACATACAGTGATCTGCTGCCTCATGATGGTTTCTTTTCAACAGTTTTCTCAGTATTGCTTTCTTTGTACTCATCCGCAGCGTTTTACAATTGTTCAAAATTTGCTCCCTACTGTATTTTATTGAGAGAGGGCAATGGTCAATGATGTTTAGGCAATTATTCCTTTAGGTAACTGTCAAATCCAATAAATTCGGATGTAGGCATTTGTGTTTAAATCAGAATTATACTATTTAAAAACATTGAAACGTTTAATTGTAAAATACGAGTCAAAGGTTTGTAGCGGATTAGTGGACTGAGATGTCAAAATCACAGCGGCACTGTTGATTTCCTTGATACAACGAAGTTTCACTTTGATGCCACACTTTGTCGAGTATTGCTTTTACACTTACTAATTCGTTATTCGTTTTAATGGCAGTGCAACTTTGAAGAACTCTACCAGTAATAATATCTTTTACGTTAAACTTCCAAGATATTTGTGAATTATTTGAGTTTATTTGTTTTGTGTGTATGATGACTTACATGACCACCCTACTTGGATTGTTACCGTGAAGGTACAATTAATTTCATGAACATAACCCATTGCCGCCGTTGGGTGTGTCAGCTCCACTCTGTCTGGCTATTCTGTAGTTAACTTTCAAGGTCGTTACTGTCGTAGCTCTTGAAATAACTTCATCATAATGAACAGAACACCTAATCTTGCAGTTAACTGATGAAGAAGATTTTGAGAACCACCATCGGTAAATTCCTGACTACTCGAATAATAAGAGATGTAACATTACGTAAACCTTTACATTGTAGGGTATTCTTGGTGTGTAGCTATCGAACTTTGCGAAAACCATTCACAACAAAACGTGGACATAAAGATTGATTATTGGTTTTAGGTGGATAAAAATAGTCTTCGATCACTCCACTATTGTTACAGTCGACCACAGCAATACTAATCAAATAATGGGAGATATTGTCTGGACATTCCGGTCGCACGAAAACCAAATAAATGCAATCTGAATGTTCGAGAGTTCCACGACATAAAAACCGTCTCTCTAGACGAAAAATTGACATTACACAATCCAAAAATGTTACATTTAGCATTTTCACGAAAACCTCAGAATAATTAAGCCCTCACTGGCCAACCTAAACTTAATGTAATTTTTCCTTTTGTGGTAAGATCATACATAGCCTTCTGAAAGTTCCAATCCACAGGCTTTCCAGTGTGCGCTGTTGAAAGTGGACGCACGGCGTATTTTCGAATTAGGCATTACGGGTGAGGATATCCAGAAAAGGCTTTAAATTGATTGTATGCATTTCGATTGGTCACAGATATGTGCAGTTGGTGTGAAACTATTCAGTTTCTCAAATGAATAACACCATCAGACCCACAGAAAGCGACGAATTAAAACCATACGTGCTTTTGAGTCATTAGAACCGATTATCCCCACTGATAAATGACATTGCAACATTTCGTGGTCTGACTTTTGTAAGCTTTCAACAGAACTGCTCAATGATTATTCAGTTTTAACTCCTTGATCTGTGCCTCAAATGTGATTACAGTGGAAACACCTATGGACCAGTAAATTAGTCGGTATAACGACCGTACAAGAAAAACTAGAAAACACCACATTTACGAAGTGTCTTACTAATTTTGCCATGTTCACAGTATATTGCAAACACTGCTTGACGAATACACTGTTGTCTTTCTCTTCTGATTCATAACAAAATAACCGTAAAATATGCGCTTTACCGTAGTACAAAGTTACGTGTGTTATACGTTTTGTTGACTGTGATAAGCAGATCATTGTTATTTGTCTGTCATAGTGCGCACGACGTAACAAATCCCATCTCTGATATGATGTTTTGATGAGAGATCGAGGTATAATATTGAATCGGAGCGGCGCAACATTATCAGACAACCAACCATGAAAGCTGCTATCGTTTCTAAGCTGTAAAGTGAGATGTAGCGTTAATGTATGAAGCACTGCATATGGATAACAGTTTTCCATTGGATTCACTAAGTCACTAAGCTTACTCAGGCATAGTATGTCGCCAGCCGTTCTCTAGGGGTGGTTTAGGACATTTGATCCAGTAGTTTCGTTCGTTGTGAAGCTAAGATAAAAAGTCATCCTGAAAGTGTTTAAACAGTTTTCTACATAGCATCCAATTCACCGGAATGTCGACATTATGAGCAGAACAGTTGGCGTCCAACCCATATTTACTCGGTAGATGTTCTGAATTGTGATCTTGAGTAACAATGTCATTTTTACTGTGTTAATTTACCCATAACCCTATAAATGTCCTTTACGTTCCGCCAATTTTATCAGATTGATCAAAGATGATTGATGGATTCTTCCAGCTCGACATGATCGAAGTTTTTCGCCGCTGTTTTGCCATTTTGGTTTCATTAACGTCGTACGTGGATAAGCATATAAAATATATCCACTATATATACTTTTAGCTAGAATCAACTAGTTTCGCACTTTATAGGCGGAAAGGTGAACCAGGTAGCTGTATTCGATGACACGAGGTCGGTTGAGATGTAATTTACGCACTACATTCCACTAAAGTAAGCCTAAACTATGTGTGAAACTAGTTATAATTTTCATGAAACCGAACTGATCCTCATATGATGGTATACTAGAGTGGACACAATCGTCTACTTTATAGTACAAAGAATACTTCCAAGATGAAGCGTATTTTATTATACCGACCTTCGATATTTTCTGTCGCGACGCCCCACTATACACATTAGCTAGCCAACTGCACATAGTTATCTATTCCTATTTCAGCCAAGTCTGTTAGAAGTGTCCTGAATCAGAAAAGGATCAGCAGATCATAGAACCTAGTCGATGTAAGTGTACATTCAATCGCGATTCTTGCAAGCTTCACTTGAAGCAACAGTCTTGTTTGAAAATAGATGTAGGATGGTTTTCAAAACTTAATGCATATGGTCAAGCCTTGGAAACGTTTTACACATTTACGGACGAGTATTGTCATGTTAGTCAGCCTTCTGAAGCAAACGAACTTCTTTGTGGTTGGTATAATTCATTCATCACTGTTATCATGATACTTTAAGAATGTCCGTTATTTATCCGCTCACCCTTGCCTCACTATATTGTATATGACCAGTATTAGTCTGCCCGATTCAGCACACTTTTAATTTATGTGGCAAAGTGGTTGACAGGGTCCCATGCTTTCGTATGCAGTATATATTTGTTCAGAATTTGGCAGCAGTTTTGACTGTACGTACTGTATCGTGTTGATGTACACTGGGTAAAGTGCTCCAGATGTACACCGGAACAAAATGGCTAGCATGATTTTTAGCGTTTAGTCCACTTAAGTAAGATCGTTAAGCTGCATGCTTATGGATAAAATAAACCGTTGTGAACGCCGTGTCGGTTAGCCAGCTAGGACTTGACTGGGAAAATAGCCACAACTTTTGCCCTCAATTCATTGCGTTTCTGCGTACACCGTGCACTGGTTGGGTACACGTTCATTTAGGGAATAAGCTAAGTCCTTCTTGTTTTTCACATCATGGCACACAACGATTGCAAGACCTTTGCTAAATGTAACTCAACTGCTTAATCAACAAGTTACCTGATTCAAAACACTTTCACGAACGTTTATGTGATCTGTGAGTCGCCGTCGTTTGAGTCTGCACGCAAACTCTTCTATCCGATTTACTGTGATCAGATCGTGATCAAGCAGGTAATCTATCACAACCTAATCAACCCCGGTTTATATTGTTCGATAGTCCCTATGACGATATCAAATGAAATTGTGTTAAGTCAAGTAATGCGATGGCTGAATAACATTCACCATGGGTCACGTGATGAAACGGTTCTGAAGGTAAGTAACAATAACAGTTTGGGTGATAGAATTACTGACTGCGCACATGCAGAACGTGCCAGCAATTTCTGCCGAACACTGTTTCGTTTTCGTGAAGTTACCTGTAACTGGAAAAAATGTTTACTTAAGATGTTTTGAAAGAAACGGTCGGCACATGAAGAATGGTAGGTACAAGCAGTGATTTACGATAACAGGATTCGCTTTTCTACTCGAACAACTGAGGGGCTAGATAAGAGACTGATGGGTTACGAAATGTCACTGAGTCCAAGACATGATCAGGTTCAAAAACAAGCCAAACTGCTTCACGTGGTGAATCATATAACTGCAAATAGAAGACAGTCTTAGAACCTAAAAAACGCCGCTCTAGGATATGCACCTCCCTGGCTGGCGATCTCTCTTACCCATACTTTACGTAGTGCGTCAGCAATTTGTTTCTGTCATGGTAGAATGTGTGTGGGCATTTGAAAGCTTTGAATGTCGTTCACCGTTGACTACAGTAACCGCAGTTTGCAATTCTGCAGGTCATTGACATGAAGAAAAATCCTAAACAACCCTTAGCCTATCTCCATTGCGCTACTGTCTGTCCCACCAGGTATTCTGTAAGGACGGATGTTTCATGAAGTACACAAAAAATTTTTTAGTTTCTATAAAGTGGTAAACGCCAAGCAGTTTGATTATCATCTTGTGAGATGTGACTAATTCACTACTCCAAAACGGAAATTCCACGCTACCGTTCTTTGACAATGTCGGTTTTTGATTTTTCCGTGAAATCATGCACGAGCGACTGTTGTTACTGTACGGTGTATACAGACGACCGTTAATTTCATCCTTTATATTCAACTAAGCCTTACCGACTTGCCACTTTTTTAAAAGATGTCTGAGACCACATCCGCGAGGGCGAAAACTGAGTGGCGTATATTTTAGGGAAAAAACCGATTTCATCTACTGCAAAAACAAAACCACTGCTCTAAAAGTTGAATAAAACGTAAGATTTCCTCGTGACCCAAAACATCTCGTGACTTGAGTTAATTGCGTCTTCTGCATAGGTCCTCGAAGCAACACTGCCTCTTAGTGGTTATGTTTAAACTCTAAGCAATACACTTATATGATGCCAGGGACGCAGAGGTCAACAGGATTTTGTGAACGTTTACCGTATGAGCTTTTACCTAAGTGTCAACAGCTGTTCAGAATCGGAAAAACACTACTGATGAGCTGTTATGAATGCAAACCTCGAGTCTAGTGCTACATCACGAGAAGGTTCACTGGAAGTCCATCCATGTAAGGGAGACACGATCAATCGTGGCTGTTATTCAACTTATGACATATAATTGAGGGTTTTCTGACTACAGCTCAAGCCATAACTAAACATCATGAGTTTTTAACTTTCCAAAACGGTTAGTCAGTTTTACACAGAAATACATTGATCGAGTTCGATCACCTGTTGCTATATGTCATTGTATAAAAACTCGTTTAAATGTACCTTCTGTAGACGAAGTAATTGTTTAAATTTAGATTTGAAGTTGTTCAAATAGAAAAAGCAAGTACTCTAACGATACTGAATGGGAAATCTCATAGAAAGCTTACCACAAACAGGAATCTATGGTTGCAATAAAAAACGTTTCAGAAAAGGTGTTGATTGTACCTTCCAACCAGGGGCGTATTTCCGCAATGCTGATAGTCGTTGCCTAGACAAATCCAGCTCTAGGAACAACTTCACGATCATGCAATAATATCGCTTCGCATGTTTTGTGTCTTTTAATTTAGCACTCTGGCGAAAAAGCCACGCTGACGTAAGCCAATAACACAGGCTTTCACGATGTGTTTCATAACATTTCGTTGCGACATTACAAGGTTTCAATAAATTTTATTGCGTTTAAATAGCCAAATCAATCTGCTTGAAAATACGTCAACGAATTAAATTAAACAGCGAAATATTACAAGCATACTAAGCAACTTACTCAAGGTTTGCGACTATGGCACTGATATACTTTTAATCTGTCTACTATAGTTACGACAATTCGTGCACCATTTTGTTGTCTTGGATTTTTTTAAAACGTGCCAATCGAATATGTATCAGTTGAGTAGACGATCCGAAGTGCCTCGATGTCATTCACTGGGTGATTTACTTTCAGGACTCCGAAGGCACCCAATGAAACTAGATATCGGTTTCATATTGCTTGCTTTAACATCTAAGCAGCTAAGATCGTTGGGCTTCCAATCTATATCAGAATGCGTTTGTCTGTTCGACAAAACAAATATTTTACCGTTCTGTCTAAATGTAGGTAACCGTGAGTCCTAGTCCGACTTTGTACATGTAATTTGACTTGTCTTGTGATGACGGGGCACATTTTACCCGGGAATTTGTGGTTCGATTTGTGTTGACAATGGACACTTGCGTAATGTCACAGGATTCGTCATCGTTGAACAGCAACAGCAGGAGAACAGTGTCAAGCTTACGATTTATCGAAAAAAAACGAAAAATGAAACCTACAACTTTTAAGTCATCCAGGAGTAATGCTTAACCTGAGGCTACAGTTTTAGATTACATAGTTCAAGTGCATGACGAAACAATATGCCAACTGTACTAGCTTTATACCAAACAAGAGCAAACATTTGTACAATGTACATTGGCCATTCTTGTGACACACTGAGTCAGATAGTGTAGCATTGCCTCAGCAGGATAATTACGGATCACAGAACGTGATGCATTCCATTCAGTGGACTACCTGTGTCGATATCATCCATTTTTCTTGTACCCCCCCCTCTGAAGTAAAACCTCAAGCTTAAAGTACAGAAAGACAGTTGATTGACTGTTTAAGTCATATAGTAAAATAGAAATCAAAACTGTCGGTTGCAGCGTTGTTAAAAACAGCCTACTCCTTATATATGACGTAACTGTAACATGCAAGCCGGCTGTTTACACGCTGGTTGCCCGTTTTGCCTGCGGACCATTTTTAGGGCGACGTGGAGACACTGGGGGACAGCGTTCTTCCGAAGTAGAGGGTTCTAGTGAGAGTCCTGTAAGAGGAAAAAACAAGAAACAAGCATGAGCCTATGTCCCAGTAAACCATAAACACGACTTACGCAAACGGTAACTAAGACGACGTCGATAACACGGTAGCACGCTCAGTCACCAATTCAAATTCACCTCATGCGCGCCTGCTGGTTTCGGTCACACATTACATTGTTGAACCAACTTCTTTGATCCTAGAGAGAACGGGTTTTATTTTATATTGATTGTTGATATTGACAATGGTCATGCTGATGACAATGGTGTTCTTTTCAATGGTGATGATGATGAAAGTTTTGAATCGACTTCAATAAATGACCTATCAGAGTACTGTTTGCAATCGTTAAAAGTCGCAAATTACGGTACTGTTGGCCACTATACTTAATCTTTGCCATCCCTTGCTTGCTACACTAAACGGAACTTGAGTATACCTGAGGTTTTAGTATTGTTGTGGACATTAGCGTTGCGCACTTTGTGACATCAGTGCATTATCTATTTCACAGTTTCGTGATCAACAATTAGTTTACATCAACGACGAAAATATTTTGGAAACTTTTTCAGATAAAAGTTGTCATTTGAGTATCCAACTTGACAGCCGCGATTGTGAAGATTGCTGATCGGTTTCTACAGCAAAACAGTTCGGATTTGGAACTCACATAATAAAAACTGTTCTTATACCTTTTAATGAAATAAAATAAAACGAACCTTTCTACCGCAAGAAAGGAACCGTAAGTGTCACATCTACTTCCAATTCTAACTATAGGATACGTCAGTGCGGATGGTTGCGAAACGACATCAGACTGATTAATCATATTTGAATCGGGTGATTCCAATTATAGATAGGCGGAATCAAATTATGATTAAAATCAGTTTTATACAAAGTACAATGAAACAATCCTAACGAAACAATCACTTTGCACTGACTCTATGAATAACACATTATCTTCATAAGAAAACGGTGGT
>JTDE01000317.1:0-10391 GCA_014338405.1 Paragonimus skrjabini miyazakii
CCTCGACAGACTACTGACGGCTGGCCTCTTTTGGGAGACAACAAATCCCATTTATCTACGGTTGGTGGCATCCGATGCAGATTAGCCTGTCACAGTGACCGAGGCCAAAGGACGCCTGCGCTTCACCAACACCGCAAGTGACTTGCGTTGTACTACCTGCGATTCCACTCACATGCCAAGCGTTCCGTATAAACGCGAAGGAATGAGACAGGTAAGTGTGTGGGTGAGGCTTATCTGTCCAGCCGGCCAATGCTGGTTACCGAATCCATAGGCTAGTTCGAAAATAAAACCTCAACCTTTCGAAAAATAAACACAGAGTGCAATGGTAAGATTTACACTGGGAAGAAAAATATTGAAAATATGACGCTATCTACAATACACAACACAAATACGGAGCTGACTTTACTATGTTGGAAACTGTTTTTATGCCCTTCCGTACAGTGCACCATTTCTGCTGAAGAAATTTGCGCACTGATTATGCAGCTGTTAACACATGAACGCGATTTCTTTGCATGCCACATCTCTCTCGGTAGAGAGCATAATCCCTACGGATATATTGAAGAAGCATTCATACAGGTGCTCATTTATGCTTTGAAATGTGCACTTCCATATAAACTCCGTTCAATTTGACAACTTCGGCACGTAAAACAGTTGCACCACGCGAAGCTTACTGACGACTTATCAACCAAAAAGAGATCAAAGCTCACATACAACCATGAATTTTCACACTGCCAATAAGTCCATGCAACATCAGCTGTTTGACAATACAGACCGGGTCACCCTACTTGCTGCAAATGACAGAGTAGACAGATTAAAACATGTTACCCCAAACACACCCTCACATCGTCTAATCTAGTTTAGGCCTCAGATCTCTACAGACCCCAATTTCTAATTACCGTGCAGACCCCACGAGAGACAGCGGGATCCATCGGGGATTAATCCCCGACTCACTGTTTCTCTTGGTTTTCATCGAAGACCTCTCCAAAACCATTGTCAGTATGTTTAAGGTACGCGACCGACTTCAAAGTATGACGCGTAATCAAATCGGCAGACGATCGGAATGCTGTACAGGTCGACCTGGATCACCTAATGAAATGAGCTTCCAAAGAAGCTCCGCTGGTGGGCTCCGAAGTGTGTGTATATGTAGAATGGAATGACGAATGGGGTTGACGCCTACCGCTTGGATGAAAGGTTGCTGTGAGAAGTGGAGAATGGAGATCATCTGGGTACTACCGCACCCCCAATTAGGACGCGGGACAATACGGACAGGACTTGCGCACAGACATTGTGGTGTATGAGGGGTAATCAAAAGGTCCGTCAACAGGCTTGCACCCGAAATCTTAAATATTCCGTTCGTAGCACACGTCAGACCAGTCTTGGAGTGTAGTGGAGCGCAGCCTAATCGTCGACCAAGAGAGAGATGTGAAAGGCGGAGATAATTCAGAAAACTGTCAAGGAAATGGTGGATGGGATGAATGGAAGACTGTATCTCCTTGGCACGGTTCCCAAAGCATGTACAGGGAGATTTACTGTTGGTAGGTAAAATACTGAGAGGATATATGGGACCGAGGCTGCGCGCGGGGTTTCTTCTCGGGAACGACAGTATTCGGAGCGGACGCCAACTGGCTTTGAGGAAAAAACCGCACAGCAGACACCTGAAGTTTGACAACTCTCTCGGAGGGTAGCCAAGTACTGTTTTGGGGTGGATAAAGAGTCAGATGACATCTCAAATATAACTGGACACACTTGAAGAATATGTGGCGGTAGGGGGATCGCATCCTGATGATTCCATGGAGTACTAACGTGAAGGAGCTTGTACGGTAAATTATACTACCTCTCTTCAAAGAACGAATAATAAATGCAGACTGCATTCAGTCGTTTAAGTCACAATCAACGATTCTTCTATCAAAGACAGTTAAAGCGCACTAACATCAAAAAACGCCCCAAAACCGCGATTGTACATTACATTCTCGTTTACTTACAGTGAGAAGCAGTTGGCCATTTGGCAGAATAGATGCGCCACGGTCCTACCTCAGTGATTCAGTGATTTGACGGTTGGTACGCGAGTGCGAAACTTGGGGTCCACGCACCCCAGTTTTCATCCAACGTCATGCAGGCGTCACCTTTTCTGAAAAGCAACGGGGAAAGTGATGTAACACATCTGTTTATGATCGCAATGTCATCATCAAAGGAACGACAGCATTTATGGGAATGACAAACGCGGCTTATCTCAATCCAGTTAGGAAAATGTCAGTCAGACAGAAAACAAATTTTAACCTAGAGGCAAAACTGACAACTTGTGGGCCATCGCCCCGAGAAAGAGACGAATTTGCCTCACCAGAAGTCGACGCCATAGTTTGTGCAGTGACTCAGCGATTGATAAGGAGGTGCCAGGCTGAGAACCCCAGCTCCACAGGCCGGTAAGATTCTTCTTCTGATGTCGCACGACCGTCGGGTTTTCTGAAAGGCTGTCATGGATAAACTGGTGTAGCATTACTCTGTATAAAATCCGCACCATTGTAGGAGCAATACGACATGAGAACTAGGATCGTGTCGTTCACATTCTACTTCTGTCGAGTAAATAAAAGTCTAACATGGCCTTAAATTGCACCCAAGAGGCATTACCAACAATTGGCTGCAGGCTATTCTAATGGACCACTATCCTATGACAAAGAAGATTTGTCTGAAAAACGCTTGGGGTCACATTTCAAACAACCTTTTACTATGGCCCCGTAGCCCATTTGGAATTGCAACAACAGAGTTTCTCCATCAGCCCTTCAGAAACAAAAAAGGTAAGACAAGGGTCCCCGCAGTTTCCTACGCTCCAAAATTTGAAAATCAGGAATTTCGACACAAGAATCGCACGCATCCTTTCAAAAAGCTACTGTGCTTTTCTCACAGCTAGTCACACACTCACCAGTACTTTTGTGTTTTTCTGCAGACGAGGATAGAACCCTGAGTTAGTGTATTCAAGCAATGATCGGACATAAACCCCATACGGAGTTTGGAAAGCGATCTTGTAGATTCAAAGAAACGTCCGTTTTACCATGTCCAGTATAACAAATCTTTTTTTTAGCTGCTTTATGATAATGCAACAAGGACAAGTTGGATAATAGCAATATACCCGGGTCTTTTTAAGACTCATCCTGGCGATGTACACAGGTGTTGGCGAAAATTCATGGTTGCAAACAGCCGTTTCTAGTTATTCCCATTGACCGAAACAGGGTCATGATAGTTGCCATTCTGTACGATCTTGCTTCAGTCCTACATATACACGTATATAACTGAAGTGGGGTCGTATGGAATGGTAACAATCACGACCCTATCCCGGTTTCACATGTAAGTTAAATGAAACTGTAATTACATATGCTCGATGAGATAACCGAAAACAACTGTTCGCAACCAGGAATTTTCACAAATACCCTCAGTAAATACACAACAACTGTTTGTGCATATTCCGTTGCGATGACGTAGCCAGAATCATCATCAAGAGGAATATGCACGCACGTTAACAGGAAGGTACCACTTCCTTGACCATTATATAACTGCACCAATCAGTTCGTGAAGTGCTAGCACCACAGAAATTCCGGATTTTCAAGTTATCTGTATGGAGAAGAGAGTGGTTGGAAACACTCCCCGGTAAAGTATTAATTGTTATGAACCGCGTGGATTGACAATTGATGAAAAAGTACTAACGCCCGGGGTTCAATATAACCCGGTTCAGCTACGACGGTTGCACTAGCGAGTCACAGTATCACGGCCTACACGACGACGCACGAACCACCGCAAATGAAGAAGACAAGAAGACAAGGAACCTTCAACCAAGGGTATATTTGATCCAAACCAAACGTTGTCAAAATACGCTGGAAAACTCCACCGTATTTCTAATGTTCAAGCGGAGGCTCATACAGTTTTAAGAATAAAAAACATTTTGGGTTAATTGTGGCATTATCCCAAAATAATACAGGTTAAAAAACATAATGGACTAAAGACTGATCATCATCATAGACAGCAATACATCAGTGGTCCACACTGATGCTTAACTACCACACGACCACGAAGAATAAAAAGCAAACCCTATACAGGAGAGGGGGAAAAAAGGTAACTACACCTTGCAAACAAACAACCGAGCTGTAAGTGAAAGTAAGGCGTCATCAGCAAAGCAGCTTCCTTATGGCTTTCACTGCCCCGCGTCATCCTATGCACTCACGTCACAGACAACTCGGACAAACAACGACAACATTCATGCCACTGAGCTCGATTAGTCGCCACCTCACCTAACTTCTCAAGCCACCGACCCTGCAAGTCGCGACGGCCTCTGCCCGACGGAGAAACTCGATCTACAGTGGCCAACCCCTTCGTGGACGATTTCATTTGTATACGCCAGGTCATCATCTGTCCACCCTGCACCTTGCGCCAGTCGGCCGCAGCGTTGGCAAACAGTGCTCGGTGTGGCAAACGACTATCTGGCATCCTTAGCACATGACCTAACCCTCTAAGTCTGTGCAAATGTGAAGACTAAACAAGAGAACTCGTTTGACAATCACTACTTAATACGCACTTCCTAACCTCCTTGTTGCTTACTCGCTGGGGCCACTCGACATAAGCGATTGAACGCAAATATCGGTGGTCAAATGCCTGAAGACGATTCACGTCTTCTACCCAGAGCGGCCAATTCTGGCTGCCGTAAAGTAACACAGCCCTCACTGTCGCCTCATATACGCCACTCTTAAGCATCAGAAGGAAACCCCTATGTTACCAGAGGTACCCCGCAGATTAACGAACACCCCCTAGCCTTAGAGATACGCGCTTCTATTTCATAGAAGGTAGGTGCGAAGTACGAGAGATGTAGACCAAATTCAACACGAAAGGCCCTGTTGTCTGGAAATGAGGTTATCCGACAGTGAACATCACCTTTGATGTCATTCTCTGTGGAAGTGGGCCGCCTAGCACCCGGTCAAATACCTCAACAACGCCAAAATGGCGTTTGATATATGGCCATTATCTCTAGCATTTGTTAAGCTGTCCATGAAAAATAGCACGTTCGTTAAGTAGAACCTATCTGACAGGAATTCACGCTGAAATGAGGGTATTGTCTAGGTGCCATAAGATGGCTCGCTTAAGACGTTATAAGATGTTGCACGAAATACTCGTTAGGCTGGTTGGTCGGTAGTTGACAGGGGAATGATGATCACCGAAATATGGATGACAGTAGCTTCCATTCCATTCAATAGAAATCACCATTATTATCATAACAACCATGAGCCTGACCAGAAGGTAATGTGGCTTGGGCCGCCGCCCTCTCAAGCAGTGATGTCGAATGTCCTAGAAGAAGACGTTAATAAGGAGATTAAAAATTAATAAAGGACTAAACGGAAGAACTAAAAATCGTATGGTTGCAGGTAAGGCATTGGCTGCTGCTCACCGTCATCTCGGATAGCGTTTCTAACCAGTGATTGGAATGATCACGAGGAACACATCCAGGCGAGCGACACCTAGCCACTTTGCTTAATGGAGCAGTCAGGGTCTTGATATTTCGTGACCACATTGTTGCCTGATCACCATACGGTTTCACCCAACTGTTGATGGTCTCAGTATATAATACCCGGGGCTGTAAACGACTAGATGGCATACGGAGAACGTGACCCAAACATCACAGGCTGTGCAATTGATTGCGTATCCTGAGCGTTCCGAAATACGCGCCGGCGAAAGGTCACATTGCTTAGGCGATCAATCCACAGAATGTGGACTAACTGATGGAGATAACGATGGTCAAACATAACAAGTCTGTTGAAATCTTCGTTGTGAAAAGGTAACTTATCCAAACCATAAAGGAAAACAGAACGTATACAACCATTATTAGTATATTTTTGTATTCATTTGGAATTATAAGAGAAACAATAGACATTAAAAGACCCTTGAAATGAGTTGGCAAGCACAGACGACGCTTCTTACGGTATTCGTTGGTATGTATGGTCCAGGCACATTGAACTAGAAGGGTTAGACTTAGAAAGCGATATTTGTATACTGTCCACTGAGACTGTTGCAGGAAGGAGGTCTCTTAATTTCCCATGAAGAGACACTTAAATGTCTGGGTTGTAAAGGGCGACATACATATCCTTGAACACCTCAGCGATGACGCTGATTCTGAAAGTGACTTCACTGTTCGATTGACTTAACGAAGAGATGAAAGTAGATTCTTACGACGGTAGTACATGCACTTAAAGAGGAAATCTGTGTAACGAACGCGTCATTTTGAGCTATTGTGACTGCACATGAAGAAATTACGGCAGATTTTCCATGTGCACCGATTGCGCATGCTGTGAAAGGCATCAACGTCTTCAGACATATCGAATTTTCTCAGCCAAGTGAACAGTTGCACGCGGTTGTCAAGAAGACGATGATATCCCATGAGGAGGAAACAGTGGGAGCAGTTTATTACCAACCTGTGTGGAGCTTACGACAAGCCGGATTCGTGTAACTTACTTTTTAAATCTGTGTAGTCAGAGGCGACTGAACTGGCACTCACGTGACGCTTCCAAAAGTAACTTTTCATGCGATCAAAGTAGACCTGACTGAAGTCGCACATCAATTGCTTACTTGCAAATTGAAGTATTCAATCAAGACAAACACCAGAATCGAGTGACCAGTGCCCTGAGGGAGCCTTAATACTAATTTGGTCGACGTAATATCCCCTGCTTGAGATTACATGCTTCAGCAAAGAAGACATTTGCCTTGAACGATGCCTCGTTCAAGACTGCGGTGCATTTGCGCCCTCTGTAGTAGTGGATGACAGAGCTTAGATGAAGCAATCTTCAACAGCCTGCTGAGGACGAGGCGCCAAGACACTTATGGGGCGTTAAAGTTACTAATGACAAGTGGGAATAAATTCGACCGGAAGAGACAGAGTAGTCTTATCGTCCAAGGGATAAAAATCTGTGTCAGTAACCTTTGGTAACAACGATGTTTCGTGGTGGTTATAATGTGGGGGTGTCACGTGCCAGCTGTCGGAGTTCTGTAGGACTTCCATCGGACTACAACAGTTAGTACGGATATTTGTTTACACGACTTCACAGACCGTTTACCTCCGTAAATGTGAAGAATACTAATGTAAGACCTTCTTAAAGAAGTAAGTGAAAATTAAGTCACTTCGAAGCCTTCAGCATTAAGGGCTTCCAAACGAGACTCAGGTTCAGATGGTATCCTAGAGCTAGAATTTTCCGTTGTTCCTATGGATGCACGTCGCTGAAACCAAAGCAGGAGGTGGATACAGGTAAAGATAGGCCAAGACCCGTGGACAACGTTTATAGATGACAGAACTGTTTCCATACAAGTTCACTGAATGCGCTAAATCTGTAACGTACAAGCCGGCCGTTTTTACTTGATTACTTGTTATACCCATGCACCAAATTTGGGCAACGTGGAGACATCGGAGGACATCGTTTATAGGGTATTCTACACATTTTCATATTTCGCTATATTTTAGTACACAGTCTACATCCGTTATCCTTATACCAAACGAACGCCGCTTGTTTGAATCGATTCGACTTAACAATACATTTTTGGCGCACGCGTCTCGTCTCCTTCGCGCGTCTGCTCCGCCTAGATCAGGATTGCCTACAGTGAACTATTCAGCGACTGCATTTTGAAATGAGCTGGAGGCTCAGTAAACCAAGAACAGGACTTACACAAACGAAAACCAAAATGGCACGAACAATATGGCAGCACTCTGTTACACGATTAAAACTCAATCCGTGCGCGCTTGCTAGTTTTGACTGCACTTCACACATTGTGTGCACTTTAAAGGCTGGTAAATATTCGCCAATTAGCACATTCAGACGAAGGGGACGCAAAAGCTCATTAAATGGTTTGGAGGGCTTTCCTGTCTATCCGGGAGTATGTGTCACACGGAACCAGAAAGCTGCAATTTCGAATTAATCACAAACTATCTTATATTTTAAAATTTGCTACCAGCGTCCTCTTGAACTTTTCTACACAAATGCACTGGGCATTACCAACAACCAATTAGTTGGGGGACAGCAATAACCTTTTTGTTAATGAAGTTCCTTGATCATCCATGCCGGTTGATGTTCAACAGGGGAAATAGCATGTCACTGCGGGGCTGTAGTGACCTGGAGACAACCCCGGTCTGCCTGCTGTACGATGTGTATAATTCTTCCTAAAATCCTAGTTCACAATGTACACAGGATCGTAGAGATCTTTGTCTGCCGTCCGCTTGGTGCATGCCATCGCGTTTGTTTGCTTGTATGCTTGTCGGCCTATGCGTGCCAATGGTGCTATATAACACTTTCGGCTTGCTTGACGATCGGATCTTCAAACACCCTAGCCACCTTTGCGTACCGGTTACGTTTAGCTCTGATTGAGACCTATTATAATTATCGTATGATATACGTTCGGTCCCCAGCAATTACTTGTATTCTCATTTCGCACCTGCTATTCATTATGTATACTTGGGAGTGTAGTGACCTGGAGATTTCACTGGCCTGCCTGCGGTATGATGTGTAAAACAGTTCCAAAACTCAGTTGCATATTGTACCTAGGCTATTAACGAAGTTTGCATGATGCATGTTGTCCGGTTAACTGTCTGCATGACATGACTGCGGCGCGAACCCGAACACACACCTGTCAATCAATTCCGGTTTAATCGCTCGTCGACGACCGGTCTCTAACCTCTCTAGCTAATTTACGTGTCGGTGCCATTTCTAGCGCTTTCGTGTATTTCAAGTAATAAATATTCGGTCTCTCTTCTCAACGGTCTTTTTACATTACGCGTCTGGTTAACTCGTACCTGGGAAGACGACTTAGTGCGACGTGCACTAAAGGAGTGCGTTCATTTAGCACCCGTACGCACTAAAGACTACCCCGTAAAACTGGAGGTCCAACACAGCAGACAAAAATGCAGACAGTTTTTCCTCATTTCGCGTTTGTAAGGCTTGGAATGCAGTACCTGACCATGTTGTTTCTGCTAACTCCGTAGCAGGCTCGTCTTGACTAACAACTATTTTATTAGTTCGGATACTACACCTATCTTCCTATATAGGAAGATAGGCTGAAATATTTCAACCTATTGCTGAGAACCTTGAGATTATACTCTTCGAGATACGGAACTACTTCCTACTTCCGTCTCCAACCCATTGAACCGGCGTTGGCTATAGTTACAAGGTCGTAGTCTGTGAGCTCAGTAAGTTGCACAAAACGCACGTGATCGCTTATAATTAGATTGCTAAAGACTTAAGATGACGTATATCCTCTACAACGGCCTAATGAGTTCTTGATATCGGCCAACTTCTACGCTGCATCCCGCTATCTTCAGATATAACTATGTCTTGTAACGATGCACTTTTTCAGAACCAACAGGAGCGTTTTCAATTATCCCACATACATTCCGCATCAACAAACGGTCTCTTGGAACGTGTTTTACATTTCAGGGAGTTTAGTGATTTGGCGATTTCAGCGATTTGTTCACGGGTTCGAGGTTGGAGGCCCAATTCACCCGGATCCAGTCAGTTTTTCCGTTTCGATGTCAGCGGTGTTCTGTTGACCTAAAAGGCAGTCATTGCAAACAGGGTGTGGCACCGTTCTAGGGGTTTACAGGAAATACCGAGAACAGAGTAAAATACCTATTTAGGGAAGCATAGTAAAGTACTAATCTAACAACTTCCCAAGTAAGTGAGAATCTAATAACGCTTTGAAGCGGTCCCTAGAGGAACAGCTAACAACCTCCAATGGGCTGTCATTCTATAAGAGGAGAACTGTTGCTTAAGAGAGGCCCAGGGTCAAGGCTTATAGAGCTTCTTGTTGTGACCTCTTCGACTGTTATCAACTGCTGTGGTAAAGAACTGGTGCACGAGTCCTGTGCGTAAGAAAAAGTACGTAAGGATTAAGTCACCTCGGAGTCTTCGAAATTCAAGTGGATAAAGATCAAGAATTTCAAGACTAGACTCGTAAGAGAAACGCCACAGATCGGTGACCATTTTGGTGGCTACTCGCTGAACACGCTCGATGGCGAGTACGTCATTCTTCAAGCCGGTGTACACGACTTGATTTGCGTAATCAAGCAATGGTCTTATGTAAACTCCGTACAGCGAACGAAAAGCATGCCTGTCTATTCGAATTGAACTCACAAGAAATCAAAAGTTCGAACAACCTTGACACGCACCGCAGAATTTTACATCTCCCGCGTTCAATTCAGCGATTCAGCGATTGATACACGGGTTCGAGGCAGAGGCCCAATGGTCCCTGATCCAGTCGGTTTTTCTTGTTCAATGTCAAGCGGGCGTCCGGTGACCTGAAAGACATTCAGTGAAAGCAGGGTGTAGCACCGCTCTTGGGAATTACAGTACATATCGAAAAAAAACTGAGATTACTTG
>JTDE01000317.1:12385-41094 GCA_014338405.1 Paragonimus skrjabini miyazakii
TGAAAGCATTTTTTACGATGCTATCTAACAGAAAGGTGACACTTGAATGTGTAGAATAACTAGGGGGAAACACGCAGTGAGGTGGACGATACAGCTGTTCGCCAGATATAATGTTCTTTTAAGTTCAGTTTTATTCAGGGGTTGTTCGCAAAAAGGACATCGTTTGAGTTCATCACTTGAAGTAACCCCAAGTTCGTGGTAACACCCGCAATTTACGTAAGTTTTCCATTAACTGACATATCGAGTAAGGTCTATCGACGGTTGTTTGCGAGCACCACAATTTAAATACAGCTGTGAATTCCCTCATTACTCTTCCTCCATCCAGCTAGCTGGACCATTGGTATACTGCTTACGACCGATTCGTCTTAGGGACTTGGATTGAGATTAAAAGTGTTTTCAGCTTTCTTGGTCTTGATTTATTGGCTCTCGTCTGACATACTAGGTTGGGCTATTTACTGTCGGATAGGCCACATCTAGACAACAGGATCAGTTGAGGTGATCGGTGTTCAAGTGAGTATTTCCATCACGGAGAGTTCCTGAGATCAGTTACATAAATGTTCGTGTTTTATTATTAATTTCATGTGGACTACCGTTAAAACTGCATTTTCATGTATGAAAGTTTGCCACAGTCAGTGATGTACACGCATCCACCTACTTGCTAGTTCCTCTATTCAAATCTGTTTTGTCCGGTTCGTTTTTTTCCTGATTAAGTTTTGCGCATCGCTGCTAAAGTAAACAACGGCTTGAACCATGTTACCGTTTGCTAAGGTTTATGGTCATTTATGTTACACTAGACGAAAGTAGACGGGATGGTTAAGATCTATCAGCCGGCACGGACCGGACACGATAGGCTTGTATCTCTACCTATTGACTGACCGTATTTTTACGTGCGTGCCACTAGTTTCGCGGTGTTTATCTCTGAATGCCACTTTTGATTAATAACAATGATTCATTTCCGCACTAACCTGCCTATGTTCATCGTGACTTTCGGTTACTGAACCTCATATCCGAAGCAGCGCAGACAGTGTAGCAAAGAAGTGCAACGTGATCCTTACAGTGAAACGGCCCGGTTTTTGTTAATTTATGTTACTACAACGTTCACCCGCTTCAGGTTCAGATTAGGTGCAAGGCGTCTGCAATTCCGGACTCGGGAATTATTACGTCAAAATGTTCTGCTCTGTTAAGGTCAGACGATCGAACAGCCCAAGGTCAGCCGTCGTTGTCAAATAACTACGTGAGCTCTCATAAAAGTTGAAGGATTACTTTCTTGGAATCTCCAGTCCTTCTTGCTTAACACTATTGGGAGTAAATGTTCTTACAGCAATCCATGTAACTCACCTTGTTGGCAGTGCGCTGTACGAAGACACTCCTTCAAAATGACCAGACATGAACCCATGCGTAAGTGGAACGGCTATCACCTGGCGTTGTGGGGCTACTTCTGCCCCCGTTGAATCACTTAGTATAGAATCTTTACCCGCACACGGCCCCACCTGACAGTTTGGGACAAAATACGGACTCATCAGTTAGCCAAGACGTTCCAATGCACTACTCATTTTTCTGATCTTTATCCGTCACTGTACTGTGTTCGATGAAATTGTGTTGAGTCCAGCGAAAGAACGAGGAACGAGTGAGCAATGGGAATTCGATGGATAGCCGGTGTCCACCTAAGATTGCGTAGGCGATCGATACCGAGAAGCAAAAAACAACGGATTGTTTTGTTCACTCTAGATGAGGGTACGTGCGTAAAATTGCAGCAAGTTTGAGCATAGCTGATGTATTTTGCATGCATATCTGTCATGTGTCAGACAAACACTTCAGACTACGTTGCCAATGCTTCTGTCCAGTCCTGTATGTCTATACTCTAGCGCTGGCGCTTCGGTGGGCGAATAGACTTGCTTATTCCCGAACGTTTGGTTGAGCCATTAGCGAACAACAATTCTGGTATGACAACGAAAATCCTTTTGTCACTCTGTCCAATGCGCTTTTGATACCCCTTTTTCTTTCGCTACTGTTCAGTATGTTTTCAACGTAATTCCGAACCCCGATTTTCATGTGAGATCTGTTTGAAACGATTTCGAACCGAAGCTCAGTTCTCACGCCATTGCTATTACACCCACGCGCAACGTTCGTTTGTATGTGGTGAACCTGGTAAGTCAACTAACCTTGACTCCTTCGACTTTCATTCAATTTGAACATTGTGTTCTATTTATTACCGGAATGAATGTGATATTTATACTGAGTTCAGAACGAGGGTTGGTGAATCGCAGTTTGTGATCTTACAGATCCGTACGAATTCACTTAGGACTAGTAGGACTTACAAAACCCATCAGTTTGAGGTGGTTATCTGTCAGTAAACAGAGCGGGTCTAAACACAACTTAACCAATAGGACTTGGTGAATTATGGTACTATGATAAGGTACCTGGTAATTTCCCCCGTGAGTGGTTAGGTTAATTTGATGTCAGTCAGATTAAAAGTAGACAATACTGGGGTTATTTTTAACATAACGCTTTGAACCAATATTCACCATTAGTCGGGAGTGAGTTGTATGTAGCAGGACCTTCTGTCATGCCTTGTTCTGGGTTTTCAAATTCTACAACAATCTGTGGGCTCGCTGTCATTTTCGGGCTCGCATCTGTCGTATTTCCTGAACGTATTAGGCGGATTTAAATTAATCTAGGTACCGTGCTCAAGGATCTCGTACAGCACATGATTGGTTACCTATCCAAGTAATGGTATACTGGATCATCACGTGCCAAGAAGAAATTAAGATGGAAGTTAAAAGTACAGTACCTCAACAGTACAAACCAATCTGCACGGTAGATATGTTCAATTATCCGTTGCCAGTTACTCGACACTAGGTTCCTTGTGGACACGTACTACTCCTAACGGGTTTCTGTTTCTGTTCCTTATCGCGCACTGTTATTTACACTTAGTACTATGCGTACTGTGCGCCTCACTAACGCTGTTGAGTGGCGTGACACTACGTACATCGACTGTGCCGGGAAAATTGACAGTTTTAGTCTATTGCTAACACCTGATCAACCCGCTCGACCAGAATACATCTAAGGTTGTTGTGGCAGTTAAGCATCAGTGTGAACCACTGATGTATTGCTGTCTATGATGATGATGAAGGTTGTCGGCAATCTAGTGGATAGGAATTTCAGTTCATAACGTAATGACCATTAGTTTAACTGTTGTTCAGAATTCCAGTACTTCATGATTTCTAATAAGGACGGGGCCAATCGCGGTGGGATATCATTTCAAGAACGTGGTAATCTCGAAACATTTGCATCAAAAACTGGTTCAGTTGTGCGTGTTAATTGGGAAAGTGTCCAGTGACGATGATAATAAACCAGGATACGACTTTGCTATCTCTCCCGTTATTAAGTTTGACATTTACACGAGATTGGAGATGTCCGTCTACATCTTTTTGTTTGCTATGCAATCTCGAGGATGTTTTTGTGGCACCGTCAATTTACAATGTGTATATAGTGTATACCAAGTGTTTATCTTCTTGGCTGGGTAACTAAATGGAATATTTGAATTGACTTTGGATGGTAATTTGGGAAGTACTTCAGTCGTTGCCCTTCCCTACAAGCACTCATTCATCTCCTTTTGTGTTTAAGGTGGGGTCAACCTGTGCCTCGCTTTTTCTTCATTACTGATTTGCAGTTTATAGTTCTTCGTGTATTTGAATACATCAGCCAGATTGAAGCGAGACTGTTTTTGATGTCTTGCTGCCATTTTTTTTTGCCCAATTCACTTTAGGTTGCGGTCGAGCATTTCCTTCACAATCCCATCTAAAAAATCACTCGATCACTCACACCACTGATCGTCCGTACGTTTGTCCCGTTCCCGGTTGTCACTATCGTGCCCGTAATGTCGGCCGATTGGCACAGCACAAAGTCATTCACGGGCAAGGTTAGTTATTCTTATTTCGCATTTGGATTGCTTTTCGTTCACTCCATGTTTTATGCAAAACATTGTTGATTAGATTGGTTTGCTGTGTGATGCTACTCAGATTACAGGCTGTTGTGTCTGTCACTATCTTACTCTTATTACTAAGTCACTTCACTGAATCTCGTTGATTTCCAGTGGATTTTTTTCTGGTACGTCAGCATCAAACAGTCTAAAGTCTATATCGTGCGAACGAATGTCAACTAAACTGATAAGAAGCTCACTTCCAAACTTACATGTCGCACTGAAATGTTTTATTCTCCGTTAGCCTGATTTTCTGATGTTTAAAGAAATGGATATAGGGTTAAATTCACGCGCTGACTTATTACAAAGTTCTTAGTTTCGTTTTCAACGTAACGATACACCCGCATTTTTGTAACCGGTGGCCTTATCGTTGAGGCTACTGAAGTTCAAACGTTGTTAATTGTATCGTAATAGATGGAGTCAGGGGGTGGATTTAGGATTACGAGGCTATGAGGTGCTCGCAATCTATTTCTTAAGAATGAAGCCATTTTTTTTCGCAATGTGCGGATTGTTTTCAACATATTGGCCAGCGAAAGTCGCCTGAGGTGGGTAAACCCCCGTACAGATTACGCTTCCAGCAGCGGGTACTGAAGTTCATTGTGTTCCAGTTACGTAGAATGGGTTAGGCTAATTTTCCTGTCCATTACGTTTATCCAGGTTCGAAGTTGTAGTGCACAGTGCTTCCCGGCGGAAACTAGACCACACTTTTGTAACTTCGTACGTACTATAGAAATCTTAAATATGACTCTAAAGCAGGGTTATGAGGACTTCCTTCCCTTGAGCCATGTTTATTACTTCATCCGTGGTTACGCCTGCTAGTTTGGACAGGTTTATTTTCCTGTGCCCTTGAGTATTGTTCCTGTCCTTGTAATAATGCCTTTCAGAGATGTCCATTCAAGCAGTTTTGCTATTTGGGGTTGCTCCATGTAAATATTTTGCAACCTATGCAGCATCCTTGAAATGTGTACTCTCATGGAACACCAGAAATTTTGGCAGTAGTCCATTAATGTATTTTCACATCTCTTGACGTTTCCTTCACTGTTCGTGTGAGACACGTTTGAAAACAACGTCGTTTTCAGGTGAGAGGTTATCTGTATCGGCTGTTAACCCCCCCATCGCCAATTCTATTCCAGAGAGGTGTTCATACTGTCATTTGAAATGTGTTCGATGGCGATTGAGAATTCATAGTTTCTACGGTTTGCTCACAAGTTGTTCTCGGCCCAGGTTTCATGTTCTACCATTACCTTCGGTACCGCATAGCTGCCACATGTAATCCCCTCAGATTTTACTTTTTGTGTTGACAATATAAACCCTGTTTTGTGGTAACTACAAAGATATCAGCTTTATCTCCATCGCAACTCATAATACGACGGTTTCTGAAACTCTAAGAGAACCAAGTAGGAACAGATCGATAAGGGCATATCGACCTTGGCTTCACTTTACAACAAACAGAACATGGGCGAGAATTTGCCTTCCTTCATCTCCGATTACATGTCGAAACATAACTAGCTGGTATTCCTTACTTGCCTCCGTTAGATTGGCCAACAAGCAAAAATCTTACTTTTCTCTCCATATACACCAATTGTCCGCAAACCTATTCGTGTTGTCCACATCCGGCTCGTTCGTCGTGGCGTTTATTTTCCTAACTGCCGTTTTCTTCTTTCCCGACACCATGTTGAAAAGTCGCTATCTTTCGAGACGAAATCAAAAGCAGAATTTGTGTCACCAAGAAAATCTCAGTTTTATTGAGTTGTTGTTGGTTATTTCATGAACAGGATGCATCAGTAAAGTGAAGAATTACAATTGGTGTTGACACTTTGGCTTTTCTGTTGGTCGGCTCGACTCCGTTTGTAGCTCGTTTGTTTTAACGCATAACGCACTAGAACAACTTGCTTTATTCCGGTACTCGTCATAACAAAATCCGATGCTAAGGCAGCGTACTATTCGGATTGGTCACTGCGCTGACATGCAAGTCTGCTCATGTTGTCGGCACTGATTGGTCCTAGCCTTCTGTGTATCGCCGGTTGATTTTGTATCGCTGTTTGTCCAATCCAGTCCCTTTGCAATACTTTCCAACTGTAGCGTTGTTTTCACATCGGTTATCCGACGCACTCTTGGGCCACCTCTGTTATACAACTGTTCCAGTTAGATAGGTCAGTCATTGTATGTTCACTTTGAGTGCAGAGTACTTTTTTGCCTGGAATGACGTTCTACTGAGATGTCTGATCTTGTTCCCCCTATTCAACTACTGATGGATGTTTTTCTGGACGGGGCTTCTGTCAAGTGTCTCTGAAACAACCTGAAGTTGCGTAGTCCAATAATCGCAGATTTTTACTTCCGTTTTGAAAAGTGGCAAGTTTTTGACAAGGTCCTACGCTTACCTTTTGTCTCTGGTTTGTGTATAAATACATCGCTCCATTAAGAGGTGCGTTTTTCTGTGTTGTCTTAGTTCTATTTGACCTGTTAAGATTCAGGTGTAGTCCTATTCACATTTCGAATCATTATTTCGTTGTTCCGTCTCTGTTGACCATGCGTTGTTAGCACTTTGGCGGAGGGATTCAGGTTTTTTGCTATTGTGCTATATCTGCCGGAACGAAAAGCAGACGATGCAGGCGCATTTCCACCTGTTGAAAATGACCACTGCACGCATTCTAGGTATTCTAGGTCCCGTTTCTCCCTCTTGTGCTCCGTCCGTAGGCTACCATGAACATTTCCTATTTCCCGTTCGACGGCCACGTCAATGTCCTCTCTACGTTCTGGTATATGCCGTTGACCTGGTCGACGGAGATGACGAGATGAAGGTTCCAGAAGCTTGTCTCAGCGGAACACTTCTGCTGTACTGAGTATATCTTTTCCACCGAGCCTCGAACCTGCAGGCCTGATGAGACAATCTGTAAGCTGGGGGTTTTCAGGGGAACACATTTTTTCAACACCTGTTTCCAGTACCTTCGTTTTGTCAGGTGGGATACTGACGATTTTGTCGCCTGTGCTGGCTTTGTCAACTGTGAGTGTGGTCAATTCAACTTCGGTTCGTGCCCAGAGGATCAATTCCTCTGCGTGGTTTTCATCTGCTGTCTCCAGTCGCCGCAGTACGCGGGTCTCCGAACCCGACTCCTGATCAGTACTGATCAGGAACACGACATCAGACTCAACCAGATCGCAGCTGAGTGTAAGCGCTTGTCCATTCTCATGCTCTATGCTTCCATACTACAGCAACCCGGTCAAACCCCCTACTCACCTTAAACGGTCACCTTCAAGCCGCACACCCTTGCACGGCCGGCTCCGCCCACCTCTAACAGTTCGAAGCGGTCTGTTTCCGCCTGTCGCCACTGGCACTGTCAGAAATGCCACTGTACAATAAGGTCGAGCACAAAGGCGGGTTTTGTCGGTTATGGTCAGAAGCAAGCCTATCTGAATTCCAAGATCTAGGTAGCCGGCAACTGCTAATTCCGTTGACAAATCTCACAGTCTGCTGACGACCTTCGAGGTCAACGTCTCCGTTGTCCGAAAGTTCGTGTTTTTCCACATCAACGGTCATTTGTCCCATTTTCAGCTAGCTGTTGCCTCCCATGTTACGATTATTTTCCAGAGGCTGTAACGGTCCCTGGACTACCATCCTGCCCACCCATTATTCCAGACGGCGACCATTGAATACAATTAGCTGGACGGGTGCATTACTCAGTGTCATTCCGCGACATCATCATCAGAGAGCTGTACCTGGTCTTCAGCTCTGATCTCGATTTTCTCGGGCTCGAACTTCCTAGCCTCTTTGGTGTCACAATTAGGGTCATTTGCAATCGGGTGCAGTTTTTTTTCGCGCCCTCGAATTTACTCTGCTATATCATCTAACGGCCCGCCCCTGTGTTTCATGGCGGCCTTGTTCTCCTTTCAGGCACACAGATCACACTGCAGTTTCGTCCTGGCAGCTAACCGTTCTTTCGTCCCAGACTCAGCCCTGCTGTCCGTAGACCAGAAACTCAGGCGTCTGACATAATTTGGTGTCGGTCTTCTACTCTACGAGGACCGTTGCAGTCTTCCCGATAAAAAAGTCCATAGAGTCCGTCCTAATCTGCGCGAATTTCTCAAGGGATCTCAGTGCTGCTTTGGAACCAAACTGATACTCGCCTCCAGTGCTTCAGCACCTGTTTGTCATGCTTTACGGTTGGGCTTGCTTCACCAAACAAGCAGATAGTACACTGTCTTCCTCGCAACGCTGCACGATGTTCGGGTCCGGTTCAGTCATGAAAAAGAAAACTGAAAAGAAACTGCGTGATTTTTCCCAGATGGCGAATAATGTTTTGTCAGACCGCATTAACATCAGAAACTGCCGATTGTGTTCACTACTGATGTTTCGAATTACGATGTTACAGCCATCGTTTCGCACATTTTCCTGGAGGGTTTCGAAAAGGCTATTTTTCAAGCTCCGTGTACACCGAACTCAGCGAAGAAGGTCTACGGACAGATTAGAAAAGTGATCCTGGCGGTCGTCTTCGCGGCGAGGCAGTTTCACAAGTGTCCGTACGATCGTCTGTTTTTTTTGCTAACCATAAGCCGTTGCTGTCCGTCTTTGCATCAAAGAAAGGCATTCTCATGTATCCCACAAATCCATTGCACCCATGGTCGTTAATCCCTTTGGGTTATGATTTCGTCATCTCTTTCCACCGCACAGACGGTTTCTGTCAAATTATTAGCATGTCGCCTCTCATTGGCAATCACCACCTAGCCGAAAAGGACACTGTCATCGCTACTTCGGTCAATAAGGATGATTTGTGCCGCTGGCTTTCGGGTGCTATACTCGGAGCACCGGTAACTGCCGTCGAATTTCGACGCACTATCGCACTGTATCCATTCTTCGACTGTTTCTTTTCGTGGGTGATCTCAGTCAGTTTCACCATCGACGTGACCTCTTAACAGTGGCTGACTGTTGCATAATGTTCGCTGATCTCGTCGTCATTCTAGCCTTCCTCCTTGCTCGTCGTATTTCGACAGTTTCATTTTGGTCATCTCAGCGCCAACAGGATGGAAGCAGTTGCGCACGGATACGTGTATCGGTCTGGCCTGGCCTTCCAGTTTAGGGTTTGGTCAGATAATGCTCCAAATATCAACAGACTATCATACTACCGACCTGACAGGTTGTTGTATCGTTGAAAACATTCAAGGGACTATGATCGCTTTTTTACCTCAACTTTCCCGACCTTGTCGACGGCGTTTCATTCCTCACCTCGGTCGACGTCTCCAAGTTGTCAGAGGTCGTGACAATTTCTACGACGTCAGCGTTAACCATCGATTCGCTGCGCCGATTCTTCAATCGGCATGGTCTTCCGGAAATGAGGGCCTCAGACAACGGTATGTGGTTCACCTCGGGACAATTTGAGGATTTCTTACCGACACACCAACATCCACCTTATCACTCACAATCTAAGGCCTGGCCGAGGATTTCTGAAGTCTCGCTGGAAAGGCGCCACAGATGGTGCACTTCGGGTTCTCCTCTTCGTGTGCCGAACGACACCGGCTCCTGTGACATCCGACGGCGTCTCTCCAGCTGGAACTTTGATAGGCCGCAGATTGCAAACGGTCCATCACGCCCTCATCTCCACAAACGAGTCTTCGCCGCAACTTATCAGGCCTTGCTTTCCGTGATGTTTTCTACATCAGCACATTACTATTCGTCCGTGTTTACCAACCTGGATATAAGCGACATTAAGCACTCATCGAGAAAGAGTACTATACGACTTCTCTGTCGATGATGACACGTGAGTCCGTCATCGAGATCAACTGCACCCGCAGTAGTCCGACTTTCCAACGGAAGACAGTCAGCAGGCGGTTCCGCTCGCCATATACACTGTACCGGACGCATCGAAATCGTCAGTTTCTTTGTCTGCACCTAATGTCGAGATCAACCGTCTTTTCCGGCACTTGGGATGTGCTCGACGTCCAACACGACCGCTACAGCTGAACCCATGAGTCAACCCCTACGCGGGAAACCACCTCAAACGGAAGGTGTTCAGGGACAGCCCCACTTTCCCATAACGTGTCTGTTTATCGAGATATTCTCAGAAAATACTGTTGAACTCTGATTTCTTGCGCTGCCATTGCGAAAAAATATTTGCCCTCAGCTTATCGCTGATTAGCATACTGAACATTTAGTGAACCAACTTCTACCGTATAATTGAAAGTCATGATGCATCTATATATATACTGAGACCTAGCATTTGTATTTTGTCTCTGATTTGGGTAGGAATACACTGCTTACTCTGGAGTAATGTTTCCTTTGTTGTCTTGGTTTAATTCGGGTTGTCACGGTTCACGTGCGTTCGTATTGACGTTGCGGGTCTTTGTTCATTGTTCCGTTCCGGATGATCACTATCTGACTGTGTTATGTTTGTCTTTGGTACTGCCGTTATATGAGCATATGAGTGCGGTGGTTATCCCATATTGTAACGAATTTGCATGTGTTGAGATTGAAATGTCGTGTACGGAAGTATGTCACTACACGACTGGTCAGTTTATTTCATCTCACAATCTTTCTGTGTGATGAACGAATTAGGTAGGTTTCAGTCAAGTAGCTTGCACGAATTCCGACGCTTTTTAGAATCGTCAATGGTAAATGGACGTGATATTTTATGTTGAGATTGTGGACCGGATAGACTGAATAAACTCGGTTGTTAGGCCATTGTCATATTCTTTCATTGTAGATTCACATACATACGCTGTAGACTCGTAAGCGACCAAGAGTTCCCCATTTGTTCTTAAGCGACTGCTGCCTGCCCTCAAACGGTCGCCACCACCACCTAAACGACAGGAAATTTTGTGATGGCGTTATAATATGCTCGGTAACCTCCTATAGCCTATCTACTGTCTTGCTGTCATATTAACTATACCGGGTACATCTTTCAGGATGTCGGTTCCGCAGGATCGTCTATTTAGCTGTTCATTTACCCACGTCCCTTTACTCTATCAGGTCGACGTTTCGCATGTGAATACTGTGATTATAGTGCGACCACTTCGTCCAATTTGCGTAGACACGCGCGTATTCACGCTGGCTCCTTACCCTATCTGTGCCCACATTGTGACCATCGAACAAGTGAGCTGAACGCACTGAAGAAACATGTGTTGGATTCCGGTCAACATCCTGGTCTACCTTTGTATGTATGTCCCTGGTGCCAACCAACTGAAGCTACCAGAACCACCGGTTGCGTCGGATTCAACGCGTCTAATTTGGCATGGCGTCATTTGGTAGTAGAACATTCGGATGAAATTGCTAAGTTAAAACTGCGCAAAACTGTCCGTACATCCTCCATGACCACATTACTTGAGGTACGCACTATTGTCGTATGTTCTACTATCAGTTGTACATACGGCTTACTGGTTTTATTTCGGTTACGTTAGACTTCACCTATTTTGCCCACTGTTGTGATCTGTTATCCTCTGATGTTGTGCAACTTTCTAGTTTATTTACAGGAAGGTTTCGCATTCCGGCCACCGCAATTTCTATTATCAACCTGCACCATCATTGGCGATGGAACAGGGGGCCGCTTATGTACGCTAGCGGTACTCTGCATCCGTGCGTTCTATTCTGTTTTAAGGTTGTTAACGTGGCCTAATGGAGCGGCAGATAATCATTGATCGTCTGTCTTTGATAGTGATTACTTGTGCACGATAGATCGTGTATGATGGAACCACCATATGAGCAGCAGTGTTGTCATGCCCTCGATACTCAGAGATCACAGTGTGAACACTTCCATACCTAACATCATCTTTCATCACCCGTTGTCCCGAATATGTGATTCACACGTCATTCCACGGTTTGATTCGTAGGGGGCTTACGGTGGTCTGACAGTCGCTTGGGATATAGGCATGAAACACTTGGCGTCGAGGTTTGGTTCTGTAGAGTCAACATCTTTCCCTGATTATGAACTCCAAATTCCTGAACATCTCTGGCTGGAGACACTATTAAGTATGACACAACGCTATACCGAACGTCATAGGCAAGGTAATATATTTCAAGTACCACAACTGTTTATTTCCATTTGTTCCCTGTTGTATAGTAGCATTCTTATTAGTTTATTAATCTCATGTATTGTGTGTGAGGTTGTTAGGAAGTCCATTTTTTCCCGTCCCAAACTGCCTCCCTTCAAGAAAACGATTTTATCCAATCAGAACGGCCAGAATTGTCGTGAACAGTCGGGAGGTAACTTTCGCTATTTTTTAACCCGTTCAGTCTTTATTCCGCTATGCTCATTAGTGGCTTAGTGACTTTAACTATTATATCCCGTAACTGTCCTCTGATTGTCTGATTCGAGAATATTCGTAGGTTGCTATGCATCATATAAATACCTTGTACTTTTCTCCTTGTGGGACGCTTTGTTGGATCGGAACAAAGCTGCCTTTTGCACCCGTCTTTTGGTTTGTCTTGGGAGCAGTTAACGGGGACGGTCGCGTTATTTTCGGAACCATGATTTTCTCTGTTTATTATTACGAAGAGGAGAATCCGATTTCTATCAAGTGCATTGCTTCACCGTGGACGAATCAGCTTATTCTTTCTAGGGTTTACAACGAAGGTTTTGTGGTACTCACAGACTACTGAAACCTACACAACGGAGGTGTCTGATATTTTATTCTATCGTTCACACATTTATAAGGCCTGGTGTTGCGATGCTACTTTGAATTCAGCATGAGCGTAAACGACTTACTAAAAAGGAACATTCTCATTCCACATGCGGCTATGCAATATTGAACGTCATCACCGTTTCTGTTCATTGCCATTCAGTATTTGAGTTCTTGGAATATTTTGTTTCAGTGTATGTACGGTGGACGTTTAGCGGGTCCTGTTTCAGCAGGTCTTTAGCGCTATGATTTCCAGGGTTTTATTCAAGTGTGGTTGTGCACACTAGCAACAACACCTTCTTCTTCTTCTCATTGTTAGCCAGTCTTCAAGTTGGATTCCACTCACATGCTCAACTAATCTCTTCGGATTTCTCACTCTGAGAATTCTATTTGAAAACTTGAGTTTCATTCTCGTTAGTGCTGATCAGTGGTGGTTGTCTGGACCGAGAGTTATACCCGAACTCTCGTACTCGTTGGGCACGAGTGTTTACTGGGAATTACCGATCGCGGGATTTCTGTGTGTTTATTTCAGAGGTCACTTGAGTACCATTAAAACTTAACACCCCGAGGTCAAGTCAAGCTGGTGGCGATCACTCAACGGCTCGGTAATCCTTCATTACTAAGAAATACGTAAATATTAGTAAATGAATATGGAGAGATATATACAGGATCAGTGTGAAATGCCACATACGTTCGAAGCGGTACGTCCCAGGGGTGTTTTCGGCCGTCAGTGGTCGAACAGTTGAATCTCATTTAAAATCATAAATCTGCCAGACTACTTATTAGTAATACAATTTCTATGCTTAACAGTGGCGTTGGTGGATTACAGCGTGAACTGTTCGAGAAATCCTACCGGGACAGTCGATCTCCTGGATCATTTGATGGATTCCATATGAAACAGTGGGACGGGTGAGTAATCGAGTCCAAATGTGAAATTTCCAAGCTCCTGGCGTGGCTTCGTAGCTCAGCTGGTAGAACGCTTGCTGCGTTGAGGCATGGTGCTTTTGTCGCTGGTTCGAATCCAGCCGAAGCCCTGACTTTTCACAGTTAGATCTCACCTAAAATCATAAATCTGCCGAACTGCTCATGGATAATAATTGAAAGTGCCCAAACTCACCAGAGCAGAAGGAAGATATATGTTGCAATATGTTAACATTCCATTTACTCTTATCAGTCGCAAACGTAAATATGCCAGTTATGTACATCATACAAATAAGGACAGACAGGGATTAGACACGCGTACAAGCACACCAAGTATTATGTAATCACGACCGTGGTAACCCGATAGGTTGCCTCAACCACTTCTATGCACATAACGTCGGCTGATAAGTTCGGATGAGCATGGCTTCACAGAAAGCTAATGGCTTTGGGTTTCGATTGCGCAACAGTATCTTAAATGAGTTTAATGGGTCAACTTGGTAACCTGTTGTCATGAGGTGTTTGGCAATCGATGACGTTAAGTTTCTAGCCGTCGGTGCAACAAGTTGAGGTTGGTGCGTTATCATTTGTTTATCATGTGTTCGGGGACTCGCTGTGATAGTTGTCAATATGTTCTGCCTATGTAAACGACACTGCAACTGCAAGTGAACTGGTGCACAACATGGGAGATGGAAGAGTTTGACAAATTGATTTCGCGATTGCGAAGAACTGGTCCTCTGGTGGTTTGAAATAAGCGCAACTGTACAGCAGACTTTAATTTTTGCTTTATGTCGTTAGATGGATGGTCACATTTGAGTGGCAAGAACAGGAAAACATTCTTCTTTTGAGCCGTCAGTATGAGCTCAGTGTTCTTCTTCACCGTATTATTTACCCCGATGAACAAAGTTTGTCTCACCAACTCCTGTTCTGTCTGCAGTGTATCAGGGGCGCAAATATCCCTGGCTCTATGAACCAGTGTTTTAACCAAACCCCATTTGTATGCAATAGGAGCAAAGCTGGACAACTGAAGATAATGACCACCCTATGTCGCTTTGCGATTAACTGTGCGCTGTAACGTGCCATCCGCACGTCTAGTAATGAGTTCATCCAAAAAGATGAACTACTGTTCGATTCACCGTCGTGAGATAAAGATAGGTTGGGTGAATGTCACTAAGAAAGTTGAAAAACAAATCATAATGAACATCAGTAGAAATTAAAGTACCATTAACGTATCGTATGTACAATAACGATTAGGCTATATAATCCGGGGCTTGCCGCTCAGTCATTCCTAGTATGTCCGCTAGAGTTGGACCTAATTGACTGCCCACGGCAACACCGTTTATCTCTTTGTAAGCAAGTCTCTCAAAATCGAAACGTATGTTTTCTGTGCACAACAAAATAAGACCTTTGAGGTATTCCAGTGGAACACCCATATCACAGACATTATTGTGTTATTAGTCACACTACTTACAGTAGAGGAGTATGCGGCGATTAGAAGGAAACTTCAAATGAATGTGACGCTGTGCTTTCACTGAAGATGATGTGATGGTGACTGGTCGTGTTTCGGGTAAAAGCGATACAGTGGTAGCCTACAGTTCACAAGCACGAATGTTCGAGTTAACGCTCAGTTGTACTCAACAAACGAGAGTTGAGTCGTTTTCAAATGAATTAGTTAGAAAGTCGTGTGAATAGGAAAACTGCGATCACATGCGAGTGGCGTTCAAAATCCTGAATACTAATCTGTGTTCAAACTCCAGGGCATTTTTTGCAAGATTTTAATAATTATGGTATGACAGTGGTATTATATAAAACACATACCTGCCATTTTGTCTCGTTCCTTATGGACAGCGAGAAGTTACCCGTTTGCTTGGAATCTACTGTCCAGATGTGGATTCCACACAACCTCCGGTGGACGTTGCCGTTAAACAGCCTGCGCATCTCAGTCATCACAGACGACGCCTAGATATCAAACCATGTAAAGTATCACAGCAGGACGGAGTAGACATATCCGTAGACCAAATCATTACCAGTAACAGCCCTGCATGCACGGCTGCAATAGAAAAGGTGCCCTGCTTCTCTCCGATTGATCTACCCCAAGAGGAGCCAGTTATCACCTGTGAAGCCTCTGCATTACCAGGTAATTTATTCCAATCAGCCATGCTTTAGACGACTGGCAAAATGTCATTTTGTGGAAAAAGAAATGGTGAAACTTGAAAAAGTAATTATTGGAATGCTGTTTTCAACACTTGACTTTCGTAAGCTGGGGCTTTCCAATAATTTACTGTATTCCTGTCAACTGTTGGATTTCAGTTGTGGTTGCCGTTGTGTGCGGCGTCGATAGTGATGACGTAGGTTCGAAAATGACGTCGTTCTGACAAAAGTCATTTCTGAGGTTGAGGTGCAAATGTTTGCCTGTTGCTTCTCTGTGCTGAATCTTGAAAGTGTGGTCTACAAGTTTTGTTTCACGGCGTTGAAGCCTTACTGGAGTTGACAATTGTCTTGTTCGACCTAATGGTTCTTTACCTCGAGAACAGTAAATTTCCTTCATTAGAGTTTAATCAGACTAGCCAACCAGTAAAATGTTTCTCAGATGTAGTCATTCGGTACTGGCTCATCTGCAAAATTAACGACATGAATTATTTCATGTTTTGACCATCCAATGGTGGAGCATATTATCAATCAGTGAATTGAGAAAGGTCACCAAATCCAGGGCGGAGTTAGGTACAAGTACAACTACTTCTGAACGCGCAGTTCCAACTTGAACCAAGTGATTGCAACGGCTCTAGCAGATCGCAAGATTTTCGCATTAGGGTGACGTAATAGGACTGAATGTGCAAACTGAGCCAGCACATGAGCCGGTTGTTGATGCGGTGTTTCTATATCGGTGAAACGAACCACACTAGTTGCTATGGCAGGGCGTTCATGATGTAAAGGCCAGGGCAGTAGTACACGCGGACTGTTAAGTTGAGCAATGTAGCCAGCTCGAACGTTTTGGCTTCTCTGTCGATCTCAGGTATACTGGATTACGGTTGTTTTCTGTTACTAACTTGGTCTGTGTTCACTCAATTCCCTCAAACATGTTAGCGAAAGCGTGCGCTAGGGCGGATATTCAGCAGTGCAGGTTTTATTTTTCGTCATATTCTAGTGCACACAAGTGTGGTTGAACCTCAGTTATTTGTGGTACATTCTCTCGCTTGGTCGCTGTTTTGTAGTCCATTCTTCAATACAATTGAGGGAGCATACATTCACTTTAGACGGTCATTTACAAACGAACCAACGTTCATTAAAATGAATCCACTTCACTGTGCCTCTCGTTTGATCAACACTCAATCACATATATCGGGTCAGCATTAGCATGTGTAAACAATGTAACCTTAATTCTTCATTTAATGACTTTTGGCTCAAATAGCCACACAATCACATAGAATGAAAACTGGTTGACGAACTTGTGGTTGCCAGAGATTCATCTTCAGGTTATTACATTTCTAATGGCTGAATAATGCTTTCTGATCAAAGGGTGGGAGAAATACAGATAACTTTGGATGGTGAGAAAGCAATTGACTTGATCCTACTCATCAACCGGGTGGTATAGACAGACTGCTAATGTTAACCCAGTATGAATGGAGCATATGTCAGTGCGTGAGAGAGTAGGGGGCCAGGGGATTTCAGAGACTTGGGTAAACCTTTTATATCATCCTACCAGAGGTTACTGTAATCGAATGGTGATTACACTGGCTGTCGCTAGGTTTGGGCATTTTGTGGGTGATCTGAAAAGACTTACCAGGTTTCACATTGTGACTTTTTTGATTCAAAAGCGAATGAGGCTGAGCTTTTGTTAGTGATAATTGGGTCCTGCCTACTATGAGGTCTATGGCGACAAAGTCAATGGTCAACACGATTGTCTTCTGAAAGCACGGCCGGAGTTCTAGTCCCGGGCGTGGCAAGAATACGCACCGTTGGCGATTTCTAACAAGAGCATATCTCGAGCCTAGTGTTTCTTTTCAAAAGAGGCTAACTGGAGAGTCTACCGGATTGCGACAACTGCTACCACTGTTGAGTTATTCTCGACTTATGGTAACGTTAGTTTTTGTTTTTTTCATGATGACAATGATGTGCTTGCTCTAGCCTGGAAAATTCCAAAGATTTTACATATTCATCGTTTGTATGCGGCATGAGTGAATTGAAATGTGATGTTTGACGCTGCTTGTATGTGGCTGTATCATCATTCAAGGCAGATTTATCGTTTGTGTGTGTACAAAAATTCATTTGGACTACATGTTGGCAATGCAGTCGACTATAGGTATGTAGAATAAATTGACTTTTAGCGGAACGACATGAATTAAATACATGGTTAAGAAACTGATGGATATCATATACGGTTTGATATCTTTGACGACTGAATAGATACACAGTGGCCGAAGACGTATGCGATTAACTTCGCGACAAAGTTGAAATTGTTCATTTCGAAACTGAATCATCACGGGAGTACCTGTAGCTCCGTGAGGCTAGCTTGGTTGGATCCTAGGATGCACTAATTTTTACGCTCCAAGTGGCTTATGGTATAGACTTGTCATCAGTTATGGACGTCACAATGAAACCAATCGAGGATAAAACATTCAATGCAAAATGTCTAATCGTTTCTCCACAGGCAACTTGCCATCGGTTGCAGTTGACATTTCGAACTTATACTCAACCACCGATCTTATGAGAGCTGTATGAGATGGTGGCACAAATTCACAGCAATAATATCGTTGCAGTGTCCGGGGATGTTGGTCTCAGTACATATCAACTGGGAAGTAGTATCATTAAGTTTACTATGCTTAGTGGAGAAACAATATGCAGTGCTTGTTTTGGGGACTAGTGTACGAATGCAGAGGCGTTTGAGCTCGATGCACGTATCATCTCGGACCTGGTTGAGAACGTTCGATTTTACCGATTCCACGTTCTTTCGTGTGTTATTAGTTGAGAGTAGAGTGAGTTTTACACCTATTCGGACACATCTATAGTGCTTATTTTGATTTTATTTGCAGACTTTAAGCTATTCTGTTTTCGGCTTTCACAACACAGTGTTTGTTTCCGTGTGAGATGCAAGGGTGCATGTATATTAAGGATTGCGCACCCTGATCCTATGAAATCATGTGTTGCCTTTTTTGCTTCCATGATTCACGTGATCGTTATCTAGAGTGATGCTTGCTTGACGATGACTTTATAGATAAGAATTTTCCAGCTATGATTATTCTTACTTCACTTTGTCCGATAAACTAGTGGTGAATGTTATCCAATTATTTACTAGGTATGGTATAGCATCTTAGCTCAGTTGAAAAATAAAGTTGATTGAGTAGGCGAGCAAGCACCTTTCGGTTAAATCATGTGGTTTCATTTTTTAAATCACATGCATTTTTCTTAACTCGCATTGGCCTTAGTGTGTGTGTGTGTGTGTTTGAATGCATATGTTCAGTAAACGGAAGCTACCAGTTTTAGATGAGATCCAATTGTGACAAATCAGGGCTTCGACTAGATTCGAATCAACGACAGAAACACCATGCCTCAACGGGACAAGCGCTGTACCAGCTGAGCTACGAAGCCACGCCAGGAGCTCGGAAATTTCACATTTTTGTCCTCTTCGAACTATTCCTTTCTCGTTTACCAGTTCAGATGATCTGCCAGCTGCTTTTGCATACAAGTACCTTATAAAGGTCGTTTGTTTCATTTCCAGCCTTACTCGCTGTTGAGAATTCAACTGAGTCCCACGTGAGGTCACCAATCCGACCGACGAAGTCCGACTTTAGACAATCCCTGCTTCGTGTGGGCACAGAATCTGTCGCTTCGCTTTACAATCTGGTGCAACTTGGTTCTGGCGCGTTATGGTCCAAGGATGCCCTGTCGTTATAATTGACAGATTGCCTTCGTCTGGTTTCTTTATCACGCGTCCAACTTGTAAACCACTTGAACTACAAACGTTTGCTTCAGAATAAGGCTACACCCTGTATCTTAGCACTTCCCGTAAAGTAATAAATACGGACAATTGTTTTTTGCTTTGGCATGAAATTCAAATTAAATTAATCTGAGAAACTTGGCGCTTTGTGTCTGTTCGTATTTTCCTCAGTATGTTTTTATTAGGTGGCCATCCACCTGTGTCGGCTGTTTGATTTTGCCGTTAGCTTCGGGGAAAGTCATCCGCTCCACCCAAAACCGACGTCATACCACCTTGTTTTGCCCGCTGTTTAATATGTGATACCAGATTGATTTGTCCGATCAATGCGGCTTTGAGTAGCAGACGGTATTGTTTTTTGAAAATTGACTGTAATCGATAGTACAAATGCAACCGATAGATAGCCATTGCGGTGAGCCAAAATATGAGCAGACCGTACACACTCAAACCCATCCAAACAGTTTTGTCTGTTTTGCCTAGCCATGCCCACGCGGACTGTTGATGTTGCCCCAACGCGCGTGTTTGCGTATCAGGCCCTGCACGACCAGCAATTATGCGTTCTAGAGCGAACCATGTGTGAAGCAAGTAGTCCAGAGTCCATCGGGTTACAGCACCGGCGTTTAGTTTACATTCTTCAATGGAAGTGGCGCCGATTTTGTCAGTGGTAAAACCTTCTGGGCATGGTAAACATCCTGCACTACTCGGCCATCCTGTGTTGCCCAGATAGTAGCCCCGTGGGCAACTGTGACATCGGTCGAAGGCGTAGGGCGCGCGTGGAGCTTGACCATCGGCGCATGGATGGCACAACATTTGGAAGGAGAGCAGTACAGATGCAGAACTTTCTTTCAATGTGTTATTAAGGAGACTTTCTAAATTCAAATTTCGCAAAGCCGGTATAGCCATGTACGTGTGACTTCCGGGCGGGCAAATCGCTTGTATTCGGGTGGCCACTGTAATGGTTTCGTCTACATCTTCCACATTTATTTGCCTCTCCAAATCGACCAGAATGTATGTATCTAAGCTGTGTTTCAATTGGGCGTGTAAATATCCCAGCTCACCGTCTGTGGGACTTGCGAGCAGATTTAAAGGTGGATTGCTTAAGTCAATCACAAGTCCAACTTCAATGTAACCTAACCCGGTGGACTGTACGAGCGGCATCGTTTCTGTAGGGCTTGTGAGTTTGATAAACGGTCTACGTTGTTCATAGATTGCGGAGCATATGTTCGTTACATAGTTTCGAATAGAGCGTTGTTTTGAGCACCATTCCTCAATAGGTGTTAGTAGGACGCTTCGGTTTTCGAACTCTATTTCTGGAGGCACCGCGTAGTTCCAGATAATTAATGGTTGTGCATAAATTCGGAATGTGAAGAAGATCTGGTTTCCAATGTGTGTCTCCCTTTCGAACTGTTGCCATGGTTGCTGAAATCCAATCACGGTAGATGCCTGTAATTCACTGCATGTAACAGAATCCATGTGATGAACTTCAAGCAGTTGGTTCACACCTCCAATCCAGTTTTTATATTCCGGTATCAGGCTCATTGGTTTTTCATTCGGGGCTGTCTCTCGTGGGACGTATTGCGTCACAGATAATTCGCTTGCCTCGAAAGCGGGCACGTGAACAAGAAGGATTTCGCCAACGTGTATCAGTTGACCCAGTCGGTCATACCAGGCGGCAATAGAATTGGACACGAAGTCCATGGTTAGGTTGGCATTTTTTTGTGCCCACCACTCGAATGTCTCCGATTTTTCCACACTGCGTAATTTGCACGGTATACGCACTTGTTTTCCTGCAGGCAGCCAAACAGTGTGCTGCAATTTTTCGCCACGAGCCTGGAAAAACAAAGCGGTCAAGATTAAATAGAACGGTCCATTCATTCTGTCAGGGCTTTTGTACAGCGCGAGAGTTGTATCGTCTTGTAATATCGGTTTGAATGTGAATCGATCGATAGGACTGTGACTCATGTTGCATGGTTAAAACTGGTCAGTTTGACACATGGTAAGCGAATACTTTAATGCTTTTGAATTCGGAATGCGAGTGTATATTGGCAGTAATTTGGACTAGTATATTTTTTGATGCAGCCCTTCCTTGACGAAGTCTATTCGTCGTGTATCTTAAGATTGTTCGTATCTTCGACCCTGCAATAAGTCCACCATGCAGTAGTAATGTTAGATGAATACCAGTCTTTTCCGTTTATCACCTGTTGTATATACTTGCTTGTATGTTGTCTGGATTACATCATGTTTTTCTCTTTTCTCATATCTAATTACGATCTGTAGTGGACCCGTATCAATTGCCGCTCACTTGGTCAGTAATATATTTTTTTTATACTGAACTTCATTTGAGGGGTTTGAAGATTTCCTGAATCAGTCCGGTTTTTTTCATGGTTAAACTTATTTGATTATGAAAATGCGTAGCTGCATTTCTAGGCGGAAGAACATGAATCACAGTAAACAGGCCATTCAGCAACAGTTATCCGTAAGGATATCTGCTTAAACAGATGGGCTAGCTCAACTTCGTCGGGTGAATCTCCAGGCTGCGGATTGAGAACTGACTTCCACGTGAGGGCGAATTCCGGAATAGGCGAAGTTCTCACGGCGAATACACAGTCTGTGACAATGAACGTGGCCGATTCACTTTTAGTAGCTAAATAAACTCTTTCATAGTACTATGGTTTAGCGTACGTTACTCCACCAGAAATGCGTTTCAAATGCCCCAATGAGAGTACGTAGGCTCCTGGACGGCATGTTGGCTGTCTGTCCTACTGTCCCTATGGAATACAGACATTTCCAGTCTTTGCCACTCATGCACAACTTCCCAGGACGGTATACAAATCACCTCACTGGTCACTGGTTCCAACAGGTAAGCAAGGTGTACTAGAAACTTTGAATGAATGGACCCAATTCGGAGGGCACATGAACCAACTTGGTCACCGGCAACAGGAGGCAATCGTCGCAACAGCCCTGTAGGTCTTAGACTCCTTGGCTAGAAGTATCTTCTACACCAGGTCTGCTTTCTTTGGCAAATCCTTGATCTACTGCGCTGCTTTTATCGCAACGTCACAGTGTCCTGGATGGATAGACTCTATTCGAAGGGCATATGAACCGAACCACTGCTGATCACTGGTCCCCAGTGGACTTTGAATTTCGCCCTACTGCCTTGTGAAGTGGGTTTCTTTTGAACCAAAGGCTCCGAGTGGTACCCCTCAAACTAACCCATTTCTTTGACCTGGGCAATCGAGGCTCATTCGCCTTCCAACTATGAACGTATATCATTTGTGAATTTTGTCTTAGGTTCCTATCGTAACTCTGGTCGAGGGGTCGACGGCCGTCTTTGCTCCCATGTCACATTCCACTGCGTCAAGCTAATCAATCTCAGTTTCTTCTGTTTTGTTGAATAACTTTACTAAGTGATACCGCTAACGCCGTTTTCACACACACATACCTGAGACGTGCTTTATTTGCTGCTCGCGACGGAAGTCATAATCAGAATGGTAATATGCAAACACCAAGTCGGTATCTTCGCTCGATGGACACAAACTATTACTCGCCAAATTCAGTGTTCATACGCTTATGCAGATAGGTCAGCAGACAGCTTCTGCATGTACTTCGAAGCTCCTCGTTATTAATCTGTCTTGCTGTAACATGATTTCAAGTTCAGTGCTACAACTTTCCATCAACCACCTCGCTATGAGCTTACAATGTGCGCTTGTCCAGATACATTTTGTGACTAAAGCCACTGGTCAACCTGGCATTGGAGTTAACCTAAGCGCTGTCGGCACGAAGGTAGGGTTAGAGCATCGAGAGGCGCCTATCACGGACGGTCTTTGTTGTTACGGCAAATGACCCCACAGACTGTAGTACAGACGTAGACAATGGTAATTTATTTCACCAGCTCGCTAACCTTCTACACATCGCGCGGCACACGGACATTGTAGTACTGACTATAGACTTGGATGCTCAAGTAGGCAGGCTAAGTGCTGACAAGCGTGACTTTGAGGACCCGAATCTTTACATTACTCATCGAACAGATAACGGTGTGCGTCTGTTGCACCTCTGTGCTGCTAACGATCTATCTCTAATTTTTGACGTTCTGGACATCAGTGCACCATCTGGCTGCCTCCATCGCTACGTCAATCGTGGACACAAATTGGGCGAAATGCCGTCGTCTATCGGGGATGTGGATGTTTTCAAGATTGAAAGTCAATCCGGAGCGCCTGCGTGGATTCCGATCATGTATTGACATGTTCGCATGGACGCAAGCGCCGTACAACTTCCTGAACGTTGGTCAAACTGAATTTGTGTGATGTCGCCTCGCTGCATCATTCGTTTTAAGGAGTTAGTGGTTTGATTTTCAGCAAACCCCGTTTTGTCTTAAAAAACGGATTCACAACATTGCCGATGTTGAGACTAATCCTGAAGGACAATCTACTAGTCCACGGTCAATCAATTCTCGTATATTCATTTTCATGCTGCTGTTGTACTGCAAAATATGCTGGTCTTACGATTAGGCGGTTGTCAAAAAGGAACATCACCCAACTTGGATGGGAACCGGTTGTAAATCAATTATTAGTGCCATCGTTGAACATCTTATCGTCACTAAACCGTTCCGGGTTGTCTACAGAGTTGGCAACACCTAGTCCGCCAGCGCATTCTCACGACCGCCGAGTTGATTACAAGCAGATTATACTTACTTAACCCGTACTCTCCAGATAAATTTGTTCAGTCGTTGCAACTTCCGTGACCACATCAATCACATCCATATCAACCACACAAACATTTGACCCTGACTGTGTGACGTATCATCCAGTCGACGTCCGATCCGGGTCTGACCGATTAATGTGTGAAATCCAGTAGTTGCTTTTATTGTCACTCGTTAACATTCACTTCTTGGTTTCTGCGGTTTGTCTCATGAAACGTCTTCATCATCGTCATGGACGACAATACATCAGTGGTTCATACTTATGCTTAGCTGCCACACAACCACGAATAAAAATGCAAACCCTGTAAAGGAAGAGAGAAAAAAAGGGAAGGGAACAGGAATGAACCTTGACGCGGTGAGACGGCCTGCGCACCTCTATGACTGATTGGGTTATGCTGGACGGCGTGGCCACCACACCGACAATCTGTCATGCCAGGCAGGCCAATAAGTAGAGATCTGATGAACCACAGTCTCTTAGTCCGCCAGGTCGAGGGTTGGAAGAAGGTTGCCACCTTTTTCCGGAAAAAGTATCATTTCTTTTATACTGCCACCCACCCGGTGCTGTGCGGTACAGGCTTTTGAGTCAAAGGTTTTAGTTGAGAACCGCAATCGTTCTCCTGTCTAGGTCTGGGCATTCTGGCAGTATCTCAGCCCATACACAACCCTGAATGCGCACACGTCTTGCTGAAACCTATATAGTTGTATTGGCTTGAGAAAATTATCCAAAACAGTTGTTCGTCACATCGTTACTTCTGATATATAGGGGTACTGCAAAGACGTAAATTATTGTAATGGTTTCCTCGAACTGGCAGTTGTTCCTCATGGAGTGGCTGTAGTGTCAACGCAACGCCAACCTTTTAGTGGAGGTTAGGGTTTGCAACGCTTCGGTTCATGCCGTTTCGTATATCTGAAATCGGTTGTTCTTACAGATTACGTTCAGACAACTTGTTTTCGTTCATCATTGTATTCACTAAACTGTGATCGTGTGTTTGGGACACCGCTGTTGCAGCCATATTCAGTCTTTCTTCCTCGTGTCTATATTACATTATCACTTACTAGTGTACTACTGTCGAAGGTGATGATGATGTTCTGTAAGGTCCGCCTACATGTTTTTAGAGTAGACATGTCTAACATATCGATAGACATTCATCTCATCACATAGGCTTATATTAGTTGGGCAAGTTGTATGAGCTCCAACCACTCATTTGCCATGATATGCGCTTTCTTATCTAATTAATCGGGAGCGGTAGCCAGGTTTGAGAATTAAAGACCTTAACAACACTGTGAGTAGTAGGGGATTTTGACTTTCGTATAGATTGAATATCACACAATTGACGGCAGCTGTCGCATTCCCAGAGACTTTCCAGTCGGCCCTTTCCGTGTGTTTCTTTCAATGTACTTCTTGGTCGGAGCTCTTCTTTTTCATCCTGGCGGTTATTCATCCAGGTGAACCTACGATTTATTGTCGGACATGATGACAGTAGGGAGTTTGGTCTCTTGTTCATGAGTTTAACGCGGTCACTGAGTGAATTGGGAAATCCGGTCTCTGTGGCTTCTCGTTCTGGATTTGTCCAGTTAACATGAGTCTCGAAAGGTTGGTATCAGAATTCTTCTGACTGGGTTGTCAACTATGACTAATGTTTCCAATTTACCAATCCTACTATTTTATTATGTACCCTGAATCACTTACGGCCCCAATCCATAATATATTTGCACCCAACGGTTTTCGTAACACGCAATCACGTAACTGCCCCGTTAACGCGGATTACCCTGCAACAGATGGTAGTTCCGCTTGGAAACGGTTACCTCTCAGATATTCGCTTTTGGAGAAAGCTATTTAGTTTCCTAGCATACCCCTTCTGTATTTGCTTGCTGATAATCAACAGGTCGATTTGATAACATCATGCCGTTAAGCAGGAAAACCACTCGTAACCAAATAACCAACCACAATGTACAAGATTCCTGAGGTTATTTTAACGCTTTTATCCGTTAACTGTGCGCATCAGGAATATATATGTACTATATATATGTAATATATATGTGTATATATACATGTAATTCAACGCCTATACGAGTGGACACAGAATTATATAACTCTTAATAGAGTGGCCGTCGATTCAGCAGTAGCCAGTATCCGTTTTCTGACCAATTTGGGGTGGCTAACCGGAACCTTGTAGACAACAGGAAACGCTTGAGTGAGGTCAGTCCGGTGTCCACCGACGACTGCACTGTTGATGGATTTGGTCGAACCTATTCCGAGACATGATGGATGACGTTCTTTGATCCGTTTCTACGATCTACTCTTAACGACCAGTTTAAGTTTACTAAAGGGCTGTATCGTCAGACCGAGAGATTCGCAGTGGGATCCCTATTGGACTCACTATTAGCAGGTATTTTCAAGGGCAAGCTAGAGCCTCAGAACCTGAGTTAGTCTATTAACAGTCTGTGCTTCCGTCGAGGGTACATAGACGATATTTTCGTTCTACTGTAATCTGAGCATTATCTACCTGGCGTCGTTCACTCCTTCAGTCAGGCGCTCCCCGCCATCGCGTTTACTTCTAAAACTGAATCAAAAAGCCCGTTTCATTTTCTAGATTTTGACTTGAATAGAAGCCCAGATGGTAGTTTACAACGCTTCGTTCATTGCAGAGCAGAGTGGACCGGACAATACACAAATTTTAATAGTTTTGTGCCCTTGAAGCAAAAAAGAAACCTCATTTGTTGCCTGACCGATACAGCAGTGCAAATTTGATCTGCAAACACAGTAGAACAGGAACCGCGGATAGTCTCCAACGCGTTACGGGAAAATGGCTGTCCGGATCGTTTTATATTCGGGACTGTAACTAAACCACGGAGTCCGATCATCACGGTAGAGAAGAAAGCCGCATTCGAGTGATATTGTAACAGAGGCACTCAACCGTCAATCTTGTCAAACTTTTAAGCGCACGTTCCCGGCGGCAACGCTACGTAGGTGGTTTACCACATCCCCCTACTGACTTTGAGCCTGAAAGACAGACTCCTTGTCCGTGATCAATCCACGATTGTATACTCATTCTTATGTTGTACGACAAAACATGTAAGTCGTAAAACGAGGCGGCAAACGGATCAAAGAACGCCATCCATCATGTCTCGGAATAGGTTCGACCAAATCCATCAACAGTGCAGTCGTCGTACATCTGGCGGATACTGGACACCGGACTGACCTCACTCAGGCGTTTCCTGTTGTCTACAAAGTTGCGGTTAGCCACCCCAAATTGTTCAGACAACGGGTACTGGCTACTGCTGAATCGATCGCCACTCGATTACTCAACCCAATTTTGTGTTCACACAGAAAATCCGTACAAGCACTGCAATTCTCTATAGCTAGATAGGAAAATATAGACAATTATGATTGTGCTTTTGCATTACCACTGCCGGTATTTTTAGTCATAACTGTTGAGGTTACTTGATCCACATATGTAAAGGCACCCTGAGATGATGAGTGCTAACCTCACTTATTTCATACCTCGAGGCTTAGTTACTGATTGGCAGTCGTGCTACGAGTCAGGTGATGCAGTGACACATTATGGAATTGTCTATGCTCACTAACCCGGTGATGACAGATCGCATCGCCTGGAAGATGTTCAGGTTGCAGTACCTAAAGACTCGTTGTCTGATTATTATTATGACTATTATATTACACAGGATCTATCGTATGCAAGCGACGGCTATATTAGTCAGTTAACTTTCAAGTATCTCACAACTAACTGAGCTAGGTTGCATGGTCATAAAGCAGGACAAGACGCACGGATACAGAGTGTAACCCTTCTTTTTTGTGTGTGAAGGGATTTCCTCTCCACAGGTGGTGCCGGTTGACGAACTACAGTAATCCATTTCCATTTTGATTGTTGATAGCCTCATCAACTTCATCATAGCGGCCATGAGCCTGACCAAAAGCTACTGTGGCTCGGGCCGCCGTTCACCTCATCAATGACGGGGAATATCCTAGAAGGAAACGTTACTAAGAAGGTTGAACATTATTAAAAGTAGCCTAAGCGGAAGAACTAGAAATGGTATGGATGTAGGTACGCCATTGACTGCGACACATCGCCATCTCGGATTGCGTCGCTAATCAGCGGTTGGAGTAATTACGAAGACACCATCTAGGCAGATGACACCTACCCACTTTGCTCAGTGGAACAGCCAGGTTCTTCATATTTCGTGACCACGTTGTTGCTTGACCACCATATGGTTTTATCCAACTGTTGGTGGTCTCAGTATATAATGCCCGATACGGTAAACGTTCAGATGACATACGGAGTACGTGACCCAACCATCAAAGGCGGACTGCCATATTGCTGACGTGATCAGTCTATTTAATGTGGGCTATTTGCCGGAGACAACGACGGTCAAACATTGCAAGCCTGTTGACGTCTTCCTTGCGAACAGGCCAGGTTTCCGAACCATAGAGCAAAACAGTACATACACAAGCATTATACACTCTTCCCTTCAGCGACAACCGAACGTCTTTCCGACGCCACAGATGGCGCAGTTTGGCAAATGTAAGTCGTGCCTTTGTAATCCTCGCTGAT
>JTDE01000317.1:51491-77556 GCA_014338405.1 Paragonimus skrjabini miyazakii
TTGTGTGGCAGTTAAGCATCAGTGTGAACCACTGATGTATTGCTGTCTATGATGATGATGATGATGATGATAAGGTCGGTTATTCTCAGTAACTTACACTTACAACCCATTTGCTTTTCTAGCGTCAGCTAATACATCTTCATGTCGGCCAAGCTGGCGTTCAAACAGCAAATGCGTTGTGGGAATTGTACTGTTTGGAACATCAGATACAACCGGACGGACGTCAGGTCGCCAGCGCATTCGATCAATTGCAAGCTAAGATCAACGAGGCCAAAGCGTCCGGTCTTCCACGTCTGGACGTTGAAGATTTGAACAGTGTCGATATGGATAGTCCAAACATGCAAGACGAGCTGAATAAAATCATTCCTGTTTCCGGATCGGACAGTTCACAGGCACTCGATCAGGCGAGGGACTTTGACAACGGGGCTTATGAAACCTTGTTTGAAGTATCCCCTCATGGTCAGTTTGTTCCAAGAGCGATTTTCGTGGATTCTGAGACGTCTGTAATTGGTGAGCTGCATGATTTTGTCTTTTTTAAAGCAAGACATTGAAGCTGTTGGGTATTTTTCCAAACTAATCCTCTGATGCGTTAACCACTGTGTAAATTCGCTTAGCACTATCGAACTCGTACGTACCTATATACCTAATGCCTGGATTTATGAATTGGATTTTCATTATTTACAGGGGGTCAACCTCCACACAATCATTACGGGTTCGAGCAAAATATCCAACCGAGAGTCTTTTTGCATCCTATAAATGACAGTGTATAGCACCGGTTTACAACAAGAAGAGTTTGTAGAAATAAAGAGTGTTAATTTACTTAAAAGATCTATGAGTAACTCCACCAAAATAATCTACGGATAACATTCAAGGTAAGGAAGTGTGTCCCTTAAATTAAGGAATTTTAGATGATTTTTGATAATTGACCTGGACTTGAACGTCGCTCCCAATTGGTAATTAGCGGTCTACACTTGAACTAGTGATTGTTCATATTCATGAATGTATTTGGGATGATATGCTGCCATGACGCACGGACCTACACAATAGAGTGATCGTGTGTTAATCCAATGTCTCTGGCTCAAAAACCTATACCATAAAGTAGCAGGTTTGTGTCAGTGTACAGGAACTGACACTTTTTTCGTAAATGATATCAGCACTCTTCAAGCCTCCAACTTGATGGATCATCATCATCAAAGACAGCAGTACATCAGTGGTTGGCACTGATGGACAACTACCAAACAACGATGAATTAGGAAGCAGATCCCTTTGAAGGAAGGTAGAAGAAGAAAAAATGGAGAGAAAGCGGCCTAACTACCAAAAATAGCTACGTCTGTGATCAAACATACGACATCAAGGTGCCTACACCTTGTAAACAAACAACCAGGCTGTAAGTGAAAGTAAGGCGTCATCAGGAAGACAGCCTCCCTACGACTTTCACTGCCACGCGTCATTAACTACACTCACTTCACAGACAACTCGGCCAAACAACGACAACATCCACGCCACTGATCTCGGTTGCCCGCTATCTCACATAATGTCTCAAGCCACCGACTCTGTGCGTCACGAGGGCTCCAGCCCGGGAGACGAACCAGATCTACAGTGACCAACCCCTTCGTGAACGATTTCACTTGCCTACGTCATGTAATCATCTGTCCACCTCGCACCTTACGCTAATCGACCGCAGCGTCGGCAAACAGTACTCGGTGTGGCAGACAAGTAGCTGACATCCTTAGTACGTGACCTAATCACCTAAGTCTGTGCAAGTGTAAGAATTGAACGAAGGAACTCGTTTGATAACCAGTGCCAAACACCCGCTTTCTAACCTCCTTGTTGCTCACTCGCTTGTGCCACCCGATAAAAGTGATTGAACGCAGACATCGGTGATCAGATAACTGAAGACGGTTTACGTCCTCTACTCTGACGGGCCATGTTTGGCTACCGTATAGTGATACAACCCTCACTGTCGCCTCATATACGCGAGCTTCAAGTCTCTCTGTCGTCAGTGGTGTCCTAGATTAGCGACTACTGCTCTAGCCGACAGAGTCGTTCATACTATGCAGGTCATTAATTGGAGATTTGACGAATCACAGTCTCTTAGTCCTCCTCGTCGGGGGTTGGAAGAAGCTTGCCATCTTTCTCCGGAAAATTCTTCAGTTTTGATACATTACCACCCACTCGATGCCTCGCAGTATAGGCTTTTGAACCAAAGGTTTTAATTAAAAACTGGAATCATCCTTCTGTCCAGGTCTGGACATTCTGGCAATATCCGAGCTCATACACAACCATGAATACAACAAGCTAGTGGACGAGGAAACTGTAATCCGCTAGAACTATACCTGTTGCGTTTTGAGTAGCTTTTTCTTTGATTAAGAATATGGTATACATGGTATTATAAGAGAACTTTCTCATATTACTAAAAGCCGCTGTCAAACGAAGAGGCTGGAGGAAATGATGATATGAATTTCGATCCGATATTTGATCGAATGTGATCTGACGCTAGTTAGATGGTCGGTAGAATGTTGTCACAATCGAACAGAAATTATAATGAGCTTGGTGTTTGAAGAAGTAAAACAAAATACATGGACTGTCGAAACTATCACGCGTGAGATAACGGGAAACGGAGAAGTTAATCAACTAGTTCTATGAACCATGTAAAAATTGGAGAGGAGGTTTCATTGGTTGCAACACTTCCACTACAATATTATCCCTGCTGTCCAGGAAGTGGGAGACATTGAATGCAGTAATGGTGATTGTGAATTCTAATTTCACGGTTAACATTTACTCTACTTACACATTAACAGTAACATACTTTTATTGCCGAAGTTAACGTGACTAATCAGTTTGCTTTATCCATCCTTATTTTTTAACATTATCAAATACACTTTTATTTATTCGATTTCCAGAATTCCTAAATTTACCACATACCTTATTAGTCATATTTCTCTTCCTATCGCCTTGCAACTTATTTGTTTGTGTAAATCATGGTAACACGCTCTATATCTTACCACTCTAATTACCTAGACAATGTATCACTGTTATGGGCTTTCCGATACCTGGTCGTTAGTGCTTCCTTATCTAATTTCTTCATTACTGTGGTTGTAAAGTAACACTCGATATAAATTTACGTATATATACATATAATGTTGTGTCTTCAGCTCATTTTACGATATTTATATCTTAGAACGGGTGTGCACAATTAAATACCAGTAGAAGGCCTTGTGCATCAGTGAAGTCTTTGATCACGCCGAATATATCATCTACATAGGGTCAATGGAACGGAAATCCAGAAATTGCGGATCCTAACTGATTAAGTTTCACTTTAGCCATAAATATGTCTACGAACAATGGACCTAATGAGGACCCCATAGTTACTCCATTTTTCTGTCTATATATCTCACAACTGAACTGGAATTGAATGTTGTATGTGCAACACAGCAACAGTTCCTTCAAGTTTTCGACCGGCACACCAATTTCTATTTGACTTCCTACTATGTAGTCACATAAGTATTCTACTGTTTCTTTGAACGGCACGTTTGTGAATAGTGACGTGACATCTAGGGACATCATCTGGTGATTTTTACTGTTCAACGAGTCGACAGAGTCCACAAACTGAAATATATCTTTCAGGCTAAATGGAGTTATCCTTGCTCTGGCTGGTTCAAGTATCTGAACCAGCCATTTGGCTAGACTGCCATATGGTGAATTATTCACGTCAAGTATTAGGGGAAATGGTGCATTCTGTTGGGAAAACTGTTGTGACTAGATGAGATATGAAAACGTTCAACACTAATATTGGAAATAACTTTTGGAGAGGACCGTTGATGAATCAGAAACATTTGCGTGATTCTGGAAGCATAACCTGAACATTTTCTCATTCTGTACATGAAAAGGCCAAAGCTATATTAACTCTCAAGGATGGAACACAGTCGGCAGTGTGAAAATTGAAATTCATTAGGTTCATCAATGGAAACCACGCAATCCAATATCGCTTTGTCGAACACTTTTTGAACAGCAAATCTGTAAGGAATCGACCGGAATGTAAGTGTGCTTTTCTTAGGTAGCGCAGTAATATTTATCACTTGTCTTTAACCAGGAATCTTATCACAGGCACTGATACCATTATTAAGAACTGTAGAAATATTTCTGGGGAAATTTATACCTTTTCTAAAAGTTGTCATCTGGTCGTGACAAGAATAGACACTACTGGCGAGCTTTAAAAAGAGCAAGTCTGGTGCTTCTTTTCGAAAAGGGCTGACGGAAACGTTTGTAAGAATGCGACAGCTGTGAGTAATTGTGAGTGATGTTCAAATTATATAAAGCCAAAGTCCGCTACTACTCACCAGCAATTAGGGATAATCGTTGATTTTCTTTCTAGTTTATTTTCTTTGTTTGGTTCAATCTACTTGAACATTGTTGAGTCCTGGTTGACATGGTACTTCAGTAAGTGGTGCGTTGTACGCCAACCTAAACCAGTTATGCTAACCCGGTGGCCACTGGATGATGCTCATCTGGGACATGGAAGCTGTTGCATACAAACTGTTTTGCGCATTACGCCACAACCTTATATGCTTGGTTGTCATTAAAAATAAATGACTGTTTCAGTAAATTAGGCATTATTGTGCGATGGATTCCATCATTTTTTCACCAAGAGTTGAGTCAAACCACGTGGTGGTCAAGCATTGAGCAAAGTGGGTAGGTGTCGCCTGCCTGGATGGGGTCCTCGCGATCACTCAAACCGCTGGTTAGAGACGTTATCCGAGATGGCGATGTGTTGCAGTCAATGGCGTACCTGTATCCATACCATTTCTAATTCTTCCCGTTAGTCTTCTCTCATTAATTTTCAGCCTCCTCAGTAACGTTTTCTTCTAGGATATTCTACGTCACCGTTGAGGTGAACGGCGGCCCGAGCCACAGTACCTTTTGGTCAGGCTCATGGCTATTATGATGATGATGGTGATGATGATGATGATTAAATCGTGTGTCACTTTTTGTATCTGTGTTCGATTGGTTGTTTCAGTTAGTCGTTTCGAATATCATGGTCGTCAAAAAAGTTGTCAAAATTGATGTATGGCACTTCACTGTGTGATTCTCATTAGGTCGTAGATTGAAAATATAGTGAAATTCAAACGTTGTTTTAATTTTACAAAACATTTCTTCCTCATCACTTCTTATTTGTAAAGATGAAGTGCGCAACGGAATGTACCGATGTTTGTTTCACCCGAATGACATGATCACACACCATGAAGACTGCTCAAACAACTTTGCCCGTGGAAACATAACTATTGGGAAAAAAATGATCGACAAGGTAAGAGACTGTTGGAATACAGCCTACGCATAGGTTGCTCTGAGGGCTGATTGGAACTGTAAGTGACAATGCTCTCTTTCGGGATTGATTGCACTCTAATTTGTGTTGGTCACCTTCATTTCGCAATGACATAGTGAGGTTTATTGTTGTTCACTCACAACACAGGCAACTGTATCTACTCAGCTGCTATCTATCACGTTGGAGACGGCCTGTTGATCCACCTCACTGGCTAGAAACGCTGTTGGTCGTAACAGTCAGGGACTTGCCGGCATCCGTAGGGCTGGACTGTTTTGTGTAAATCGTAGTTTGAAACAACTGTTTCCCGTTGCAAATGTGAATAGTACAGACAAACGACTGACATGACGCGATTTATGCTCGAGCAGATTTCATTGCATCTCTGTCAGTGTTAACTGCAGGCGAGTTAAAACGTATAAAATTTCAAACCAGAAAACAGTCACAATGGTCAAAGTTCGAAACCAGTCGATTGTTAACATGGTAGCATCAAGGTCCTAAACGGCTCTTTTGTACACCTGACACTCGCATGACGGTGTCTGATGATAATGGTCTCGGCATATCGTAGCAAACGTTTGTTTCCAGTCGAGAATAGAACAAGAAATAGCTTTGATGAGCCCATCGTACGTTACGTCATCAAGAGATGCTTGGTGATCGATGACGTTGGCTCCTTCCGGGTGTTTTGCTGTCAAGTTGCCTGATTACATGACCGTTTGTTGAACCCATCTCGGTAAGTGTTCAGCAACCGTGGTTCCAAGCTGGCAGTCAGTTCTGCCAATACAGGATGCTCCGCATCCTAGTTTTTATTAACAGATTACGTTAAATTTTACGAGAAGAGGCGTCGATTGCTTAGCCGGGGGAGTGGGAATTTTGACAGTTCTATATGCGATCACCAGCTTCGTGGCAAAAGCATGCAGACAACAGCTGACCTTAAGCTTTGCTGAACCATTTAGTGATGAAGACTCTACCATGTTAGCAACCAAACTAGTCTTGAACTTTGACCACTGTCATTGTTTTATGATTTGGAATTTTGTACATTTTAACTCGTCTGCAGTAAACAGCGGTAGAGATGCGGTGGAATCTGCTTGAACACAAATCGTGTCATATCAGTCTATTATCTCTTTTGTTCTCACTTGTCACTGTTTTTCATGTATTTCCGACGCACACTTGAATAACCTTATCTATCACACTCTATACTACTGACAGAGCCAGCGGGGGCATCAAACCCATTACGCCTGTGGATATGGCCCAAAGGTAAAGAGGTGCATACTTTAATTGTACATAAGTAAACGTAGAATTAAGTCATAAAATACGAGCGAGTGTGATGTATGAATGTGAGGAGTTGCTACTCACTTGAGTTTTAGATTGGCCGTAATCCGTTGTTGGATAAGGTTGGAGGCAACTGATGCACAAAGCTGGATTTATCATGATGAAGTACAGTATGGCAAAGGTCAACGACAACTAGCCAATCAGACCTTCGAACAGATGATTGCATCACAACCTGTAATGTACCCCTTGTCATCGTGCTCCTCATTTTCATCAATATTCCCGCAGTCATCTTCCTAATCATCCTTAATGACACCATAATCAACACCAAGATTTCAGTGGTTTACACTGTTGATTTATTGTTATGCCGCCAGCGAAAAAGAAAAATTCGTATCAAACAAAAAGAGTGGGACATAATTCAGGAGGTTTCTGCTTCCCAACTCTATCAAGAAACATAGTGTATGAACTGTTCGGAGCCTAACAGACAGGCAACATTGGGGAAATTATATGACCTACTGAAGAGTATAGTGGATCAAACGATTGGTTATCAGTGCCAGAAGGGTCAGACCGACTAAACAAAAGAACGATTACTGCTAAGACGGTGATCATGATCATCATCATGTTCACTTCGGATATAGACTCAAGACCGCCAGAGATTCAGTGTTTTGACAAACCTTTTTTGAGTAGATGGTGGAGGGGGGAGAGTAGGCGAATGATAATAGCTTCTGTGAGTGCCCACAAATGAACTCTGTCCTTCTTTGATTGTAAACTACGGGCACGGTAGATAGGACAGAATGAGTCCATGAGATTGACTGATTGGTTGGACACCACAGAAAACCCAATCAAACACTGACAACCCTCACATCACTAAGCTCGTTTGTTGCCATGTCTTCTAACGTTTTCAGCCATAGGCTAGCCGGGTCACAAGAACTGAAGTCCAAAAGATCGACACGCGCTCAACTTATTAGTAACGACCGTATTTTTTTCATCATGCTGATTTTGTTCACTTCGTATTCTGAACCAGTGTGCTATGTAGTGTTTCGGGATGGCTGCACCGCTTGACAAATGACGATTTGGTATTCCTAATACATAGTGTGTTCCCCTCTGACAGATATGTCAGTTACTGATGAGTAATAGGTGATTTTGATTTCCATATAAATTGAACGTCACCCACAATCGATCGCAACTGTCGCTTTCCCATAGACTATCCAGTCGGCCCCTTTCGGAAAGAAGCACTAGACTCGAGTTTCGCTCTCATTAGAGCTCGTCAGTAGTGCATATCTATGGAAATGCGATAGCTACGATCAATTGTGGGTGACGTTCAATCTTTATGAAAATCAAAACCCCCTACTACTCATCAGTAATCAAATACCGCTCAATAAGTCAATGATTTCTGTGATTTCAAGCTGGAGAGAAGTCCTAGTGGAGAGGTCATCGATTGGATTTAACAAACTGTAACTGTGTCTCCTCTCGAGGCGATCGGGCAATCTGATCATTGCTCACAAGCGTTCACATATGATAATTCGGTCGTGCTTAAGGTGGGGTCAATGGCGCAGTGGTAGACATGGTTGCCTCATGAAAAGCGTGGCCGTGGTTCTAGTCCCGGCAGTGGCAAGGATATGCACTACTGACGAGCTGCTCTAGTGAGATCGAAACTCGAGTCTAGTGATAGGGGCCGACTGGAAAGTCTATGGGAGTGCGACAGCTGTGATCAGTCGTGGGCGTTGTTCAATCTATAAGAGATGTCAATTATCGCATAGTCCATCTATTCATTCAAAGAATAGTGTGGAGTAATGCTGTTCCATGCACCATATTCACCCAAGTGTAATCTTCGAGACAGTCTTTTTGAGATTTTCCTCGCCCTGCTTCAGCAGCCACTATACGAAATTAATCCACCGAACAAAACAAACGAATCATGTTAAAGTATAACAAAAAGAGAGACAGCAGTTGAGTTGTTGAATTCATTTTATTTTTGGCTCTTCGTTTCGGGTTTGTGGAACTGTGAAATGCACTTGTCTTTGATCACGTAATGTAGCCATGAACATTTAATTTGTATCTGGTCATCATGAAGTATTGATCAGAAAATTTAGCTGTCCACCAGTGCCGTACATTCCTTGTTAACTGTGCTCCTTTTCTCCATCTTTTTAGGTAATGGAACGGATCCGCAAAGCTGTGGAGCATACAGATCTTCTACAGGGTTTCATTGCTACTCACAGTTGCTCCGGTGGCACGGGTGGAGGATTGACTGCCTACATTTTTCAGTGTCTTCTGGCGGATTACGATAAGTACAGTATCGTTCAGTTGCCCATCTATCCATCTCCACAACATGCGAATACCATTGTTGAACCATACAATACGGTTTTACATTTGGACCAAGCCGTTGATGCTGTAAAACTGTCTACAATGATGGATAATGAGGCGATTGGGGAAGTGTGCCATCGCAACCTGATGCATCGTCAGCCAACATTTCACACAATGAATCAAGTGATCGCGTTACTGACTAGTTCCCTCTTATCTCCTGTACGCTATCCGGGTTGCTTGACTGCTGGCTTGCCTGAACTAGAAACCAATCTCGTCCCGTTTCCAAGAATACATTTTCCCGTACTTAGACATGCACCGTTCTTGCACTTCTCTCGTTCCACACACCAAACATCCAGTATTGATCAACTGGTGCAGAACGTGTTCAGTGCAGCTGGGCAGACGGTGAAATGTGATTTAAATCGAGGCAAGTTCATGGCCTGTGTTCTTTCGTTTCGTGGGCTGGTAGGCCCCCGTCTGGTGAACAGCGCATTGTCAAGAATCAAAGCAACTCCACATCTGGAGTTTGTAGACTGGTGTCCGACAGGTGTTAAAGTTAACCTGGTGGCTCAACCACCCATCTTCATGGCTCACGATTCACACTTGGCACCCACTGACTGCTCGGTGACCATGCTTGCTAACAGCACTGCAATTCGTAGTGTGTGGGCGACGGTGGGTGCCAAATTTGACATGATGTTCAGCCGTCGTTGCTTCTTACACTGGTTCCTGAACGAAGGTTTAGAAGAATCTGAAATGAAAGAAGCCCGTGAAACACTGGCTTCGATTGAACAAGATTACCGTGAAATTGGAATATCAGGTGAAAGGAATCTGAACTTTTTCACTTCAGCAAATAGGACTCCTCAGCTGAAACGTAGACAGTGGTGCAAATACAATCCAACAACGCAGATTCCTTTGTCGCATTTTTCGGACGAATCATCAGAGGAATTATCCTCGACTATGACCAATTCTTTATCACCACCTGTGAAACTACCTACCGCACAAGGAGAAGTCCCGTTACATAGTCCACAAATTAAAAATCGCTTCTTGACTTCAAAGAGAGTGACAATTAAAAGACCAGCAGTTGTGAAATGACAGAAATGTAGGATTTCCAAAATGTTTTGCTTACCTTAAATGCTCTACATTTCATTGGGGATTGCACTTTGTTTGACACTCACGAAATTGACTTGAAAAATTTCCTTCTTCAACAAAATTCTTTTCAAACTGGTTTCAAAGTGGATCCAGATGTCAAAGTGCTACATTTGACCAAAGAATGCTGCACAATAATTCCGGTTATTTTTGGTTCATATTCACATGAAATGAATGCTTTTCAGAAAATGTTATTTTTTGTCATTTAGTTGTCGTTCATTGGGTTCCTCAGTGGCACCTATGACCTTAAACGGAACAACACTTCGATACTAGCAATATTTCAAGGTGATGTTTATCAAGGCAGTTCATTCCAGCTGGCAATCTTTCTCGCTAGTTTATTCCGTTGATCCATTCAAACCGAGCTTGTTTGAATGCTTTGACAACAAAGTCACTCTTAATGTTAGCCATCAAATGTTTGTAATCCTGCTTACTAGACTACAACAGACAGCTGATAGCGTTACCCGCGTTCTTCCTGAAGGCAACCAGTTTAATCAATCTTGTGTAATGCAAAGATATATTTTTTGACAATGAGACTGTATCATTGTATCTCATCCTTGTGCTTCTCAACACGACAGTGTGATGGAAAAACAATTCATCCGGTGAGACACGGTAATTCTAGTTCAAGGCTTGAGGACTCATATCTACATAACTCTCTTGACTTGAGGTGATAAGCTACGTATGGAAACAGTGCGTTAAAACAATGGGCTGCCGTATTCCTGTGTGTTGGACTAACCACGGTAGGGTGACGGTTATCACTGCAAAATGTTCGTGAGGGTGCTGAATGCATAACAAAAGACAACTGTAAGTCATCTGTGGGAATCGCTTCACTCAAATAAATTTCTTGGCAATCTCGAATTGATGGACTCAGATAATCAGCCTTTTGTTCAACAGTCTAAGTCATCGGAAGCAAACTGTCGTCCACTTCATTCCTGTCATGTTATGTTACATCTAGAAGAGCAACGTGCACTGCATCGTACTAGAATTCGCTTTGACTAATGTCGTGTATTTGGTCAATACATTGAAGATGACATAACCACGACGATCTGAGAAGTACTGAGTGATCTCACGTTGAAACAATTACTTCTCAGAAGTTTGAAGAAAACTTTCAGAATCCGAAGAGTGACAGATACACACAAACAAAATGTACAATAACGTGATTCCATTATTTTTACCAAACCACAACCAAGTGGCTGAGTTGGATGGTCATTCAATGGGTTAGGAATGAAAACTATGTTCAAAACAGGATCAGGTACATCGATAATTGTTTCTGAACACAAGAAGCCAACTTGAGTTATTCGATTGTGAACCCCTCAACAAAATTTCGAATGTAGGAGCCAGTTCGGTAATGTCACCGGTCGCAAGTGTGTGTTTAGTAACTGTGTCTGTATTTCAACAACGTTGCATTTCTCCGATAACAACGACTTTTTTTAACAGCTTAAACTAAAATTCATTTATTCTGAAGATCAAGCACCTTCAGGTACTCTCCATGTAAATTACGCTACGGTTACGTATAAAGTGGTAGATACAAAGTGCTACGGCACCGACGGACTAATCTTGTTTGATTGCAGACATGTAGTTTTTGGATTCGATCCAGTACACACAGTTCAGTTGCTTTCGGGTGTATCTTCAGTCACTTTGGGTCCGGGACAGGCGCAGCATCCAAAACAAACCGTCTTGGATTTCGTAATAATAGATCAAGTGGCCTAATACTAATAGCCTCATCCATACATTTTTCTCATTTAGACCATCTTTGGTGAGTTATCCAGCACGTAGTAGACCAACAGAAAGACCGGTTCAGTGTTTACTCAGTGCTGTACGAGGAAGGCGTTATCAAGGGTTTTTGTTTCGCTATGTCCCAGCCAACATGGGTAGTCGTCCCATGTTCCTATTCAGAGCCGTCATGCTGAGTCACAGGAAAAGTGAACGAATAAGCATAAACACTGACAGGATCTTGAGGGAAAATCTCTTCGTTATAAAATCCAGAGTCTAGCCATACCATGAATCTTGCTAATCCTCTGGTTGAGTTCAACTGTTGCTCATTGTGCAGCGTTGTCACCTGTAAACAATCTTTACGTAAACATTGGTTACTTCCTTGTATACTGCACTACAAGTCTGGGGGTACCTTCTTATAATAGTTTTAACAGCAAGATATTACAAGCAACTGTAATCAAAACGAGGGTTCTGTATGAATCTAAGCCTGTTACCCCTAAACACATTTAGTCAGTCAGCAAGGTACAAGACTCCTCTTCTGTTTTAAATGTGAGACGCTGTGAGAGTTAGCTTACGCACCCACCCAGGTATTGTTCGGTGTATATTTCGTCAAATAGTGCTCTCCACTTGTAGATGTATACGCACTTCTTCAAGGGCGTGTTAGTTTTCCACCTTCCATTCGATAGTGGAGATGATATGCCGATGAGTGTGATTGAGGATGTTATACCGAATTGAAAACGTACATTAGTTCATCCTGCATCAATACTCAGTAGAACCATATGTTTCTTTTTGATATTTCGTTGCATATGACCTTCTTAGATTCAAATAACAGATTAAATACCAAAGTATTCCATTTTTATTTAGCCAGCACCGACTTCTGAAGTGAACCTCGTAGACAACCTATCAAACACTTTAATGTATGACGTAATTGTAAATGGAAAGAAGCATCCAGATATTGTTGAGCTGGGAAATGATCATTTCGTGAACCCTCATATGAGTGATACATTAGTTGATAACATAATTCTCAACTTCTCCCCCGGTAAATATATGTACAATAGATGAATGAACTTTATATATGTGGTGGAATAAAAACGTCATTGAACCCTGTGACTGTAACTGTTGTCTCATAAGGTTTTTGTTCAACGACGTCTCAACGCTGATTGAACTTCAATTCAACCTATTTTTTCTTTCCCTCGTCCAGGGTGAAGTGTGAAGTCCACTATTAAAAGAAAACATCTTGGTAAATTATCTTACATACTTGTTCAGTAGGTGAGATTTCTAGGCTAAAAATGTTGCACAAAAAATGAATTTTCCAACTACTTCATGCACTTCATGTTTCTGTTCATGAACAACTCTGTCTTAACTAATTCGGGTGTTTAAGTCAAAAATGTAGTCTATCAATTTCTTTCATTTCTCGTGCACTACACCAATTCACATTTGCTAACCAAATTAAAACCCTCGTGGTCGACGGTTCTGGAAAATGTTTCCTATACTGTACTGTTGGCCGAGTTTGTGTACGTCCCATTCAAAGATGGGAGCATATGAATGAAAACTAAGACATAGAAAGCTTATTTTGATTTTAGAAATATATTGTAATTCGTTTCTCTTCTTACATCGTTTGAAAAATAATTTAAGGTTTTATGACATAGTATGAGTACCCCGAATATTCACATATAGCACGGAACTGAGACAGACACTTTTCTAATCGATTCCTTGCTACAGAAAGCCGTTCGTTTTGAATACAACGATGCTGGAAACTGGTCACCTATTTGTTTCACGGGCTTTTGTCTCCTCTTGTCGTTCCTTGTGGAGCATCTGTTGGGTGATGACATGGTGCTTGTGGAAGTTGTTCGGTCGAAGCAACTGGATAAGAACAATGAGAAATACATTAATCATAAAAGGTTGTGGTTGAGCGTTTGGATTTGATCATTCGGTCATGTTTATTTTGAGGCTGCTGACGTTGTGGTTAACACGCTAATCTCACAAGCACGAGGATCAGAGTGTAAACTCTGATCTGGACAAGGATATGCACTACTTATGAGCTCTAATAAGAACGAAACTCGAGTCTGGTGCTTCCTTTCGAAGTGGGCTAGCCGAACGGCTTATCCGAATGCGAAGGCTACCATCAAGCATGGGTGGTGTTCACTTTTGAAATAATCTCAATCCCCGAACCTTCACTACAGAATCATATAACTGTCGGAATATTCTCATCAAAACAGAAGTACCAGTGTGACGAGCAATTTTTTTTACATTTATTCCTCAGGCAGATAAATTTGTTGGCGTTTTATTGAAAGAATCTTCGAGACAAACCTCAAACAACAACTACATAAGTGCTTGTTATTGCATTCTACCCAAATGATCAGACCATCTTCTTTGAAGTGACGATATGATCCGGATGATCATCCTATTTTAGTCTGGTTTAAACAATTTTCAGCTCTTGCTCCACTGAGCCAGTTGAGTAGATTTCTTTTGCTCTAGTAATCGGACTTCGAGCAAGATTTTTCTTTCTTTTAGGATACAAACTAAATCCTACTTCTGTTCGTAATACGTTGTATGTATATATGGGTGATGGTAAATCTACCAAATCCTCGGCCACTCATCAGTAGGTGCAAACAGACTTATTTAGAAAGCAGTCTGGTGACTTGGGGATAAATTAGGACTGTTTAACAGAGGTTTTGTGAGAACTGTTTCGGACCAACAATATTTACTCTCTTTCCACTGTCGCCAGACAGCACATGGAAGCATTCTTATGGGTAGAGTCCTAATTGACACATCATCAGAGGAGCAAACACCAGTGGGAGAAACGATATACATTCAATTCCATCATATATCATACTTTTCGACCAGCCTAGATTTGAAGGCTTGGTCAAATTTTGCTTAGAACAAACCCACTCTGTTGCTTGTCAATCTATTGTGGGCGTGCAATGATATCATCCTTAAAATATAGCATACTTCAGGCGGTCGCTATCAGTAAGTTTGTAAGGTTTTTATTAAATGACCCATCCTAGCCCGGAGTGAGGCTGTAACTGCGATCACAGTAGTAGCTAGTATGGTAAAACCGTTAGCCACAGTTATGTGGGGGTGATATACATATATTCTATTTCAATGAAACCTGGCCACATGTCCCTCACGCGAAACTTCCTCAACCAGCACAGTGACACCAATCGAACAATTTGTTGCTCAACATGAGAAATTTTGCTCTAAGATGCACACATGCGAACGCGCATGGGACATGAACGTCCTACTGTTCTGTTCTGCAGTTAGTTCTGTCAAGTTTGCTAAGGCCTTTACAGAATGTAGAGATGAGGTCCATTGGCCTTCTCTACATAAACCGACGCAAAGATTGTGCACGATAAGGTAGATAGTAGTGTTCTAAAGTTGGTTTGTAGTATGACAGCAAAGCTTTGGTAGAATTGAGAACAGAATCGTGTACACCATTAAACTGGCCTGGTCACAGCAAAAAAATACGACCTACTCTGGGTGGCCCTTTATAAACAGCCTCTTTTTATCCATTTCATGACTGAGAAGGGAGTGGAAAGTGTGTAGCAAACCAAAAGATTAATTAAACTTGTGATTACTAGTTCTTTTCATTTGAGATCAGCGAATAGATCCTCGATACTGAAGATCTGCTTACTAACAAACCCAATGCCTGTTCGACTTAACTGTAGCTCAATTTCAAAATCAGTCACAATTGATCACAGCTATCGCATTCCTACAGACTTTCCAGTCGGCCTTTTTTGAACAGTAGAAACACTAGACTCGAGTTTCGCTCTCATTAGAGCTCTTCAGTAGTGCATAACCGGGATCATTATTTACAAGCGAAAGTGGCCCGATGTTCACTAGACAGATCTGTTAAAATATACTTCAATGACACTATAGAGGATTTCAAACAGCTTTTATGTACGACGCTCCTTGGAAATAAATATTCCTGGCAGTTTATTTGAAAGAACATGCTGATGAACACAAAGTCAGACACTGCAAACTGCAGACAATAGGCCTCTGTAAATTTCCATATAATTCGAAGACAGTAGCTCTGCTGAAGTAATCAGGACATTCAAAGTAGTCAGTAACAAGGCCTAGTTCGTGGCTCATCTACGTGCCCGATTCAATTCCACACCAATTTTGCGTCCCCAGTTGGGAGATATATTACCTATATATGTCGCCTTTCTTGTGTTTACCGTTTTTGGGTCCTGTGGAACAAGCCGTATAGGCTACATAAAACGGCGGTTATCCGAATACAGTCGGGAACATCGTCCGGTGTAGTTAGCTCGGGGATCGATAGGGCCCTGTTCATCTGTGGTCACAGCGCATTTGATCGAGTCAGATCACCTGATCAGTCCGACCGATTTGTTTAAGCCAGTCTGTCAAATATATGGTATGCAATCTAGGCAGGTCAGAGGTCATTTACAAGCAATCGCAGAGGCTAATGCAATTCGTTTACACTCAGCTTCATTATGCACATGAAAACGTCTGGTCAAAACACTGAACATCCCGTGGCCATGCGTTATATCATCAGATACATCTGGTACATAGACGCTTACAATCATCGTGATTGATGTCGCATAACTAGACCTCACGAGTCTGAGTAGGTTGACATAAATGAGTAGTATCCTCTATTCCATTAATGCAATATCCCCGGGGAATCCATATAAATATAGTACATTTAGCCTGATGATGAAGCATTGAAAACAAGCTTGTTTGCTACGGGTTTTCAAGATACTACTACTTAATTGACTGAACTACGGTTATCTTCAGCAACTCAGCTGTCTAAAACCAATCTGTGAGCAACGAATTTTCGGGTCCGCTTGGCAATACTTCGAGACCAGTTTCATTCAGAGATAAAAGAGCAAAAATATACTTGTGATGTCCAAGGTTGATCGAAAGTTTTATCTCAGATTTGATCGGCTTAGGCTGAGTATGTAACTTTAGTGTCATAATTTTTTTGTCATTCAGCAACCATCTATTGAACGTAAACTTGCAAACTCGTTTGCTTCGTTTGGCACCAGCTGTATCAGTAATGTTGAGATGATAGTCTGTTTATGATACAAATCACGTTTTTCTCATTCAAAGATAGACGTTATAGAACATTGTTTAATTATGATTATAATGGAATATTCAAGTAATTGAAACAGTCCAAGGACACCACTTTATCGAGAGGGCTTACTAAGTATAGTAAGTTCAATACGCGATTGGCAGAACCGGACGCGGCACTGTAGTTTCTGGAACAATGCATACAACGCTCAGAAGTTCCGAAACAGTACTGCACGGAATATCATTAACGGTACTGAGATTTCACTACAGTTGATTGAATCAAATCACCTGTTCATTCGGACCGACTGATTGACGCCTATCTGTCGGGTCGACGGGGTGAAATCGGAGCAGGTCAAAATATAGCGAAAAGTCGTCCAATAAAGCTCAATAACTTTATTGTCCAGCGCGCTTGCGTTTATGAGTCAGAATTTCAGTCCACAAAACCCCTGGTTTCCGCTCACACGTCGTGTGCACTTCTTCCCGGTTAATGTGTGTGATCGGCGCATTCTATCCGGGAGTTTTCCGCTTGCCAATCTTCGTACATTGGTCCGATTTCGTTGAGCGATGACTCGTCTGGTCGCCCGCGCTGTCCGTGATCCGATCGCTGTGGGCTTCCGAACGTACCTCTCCGCGTTAAGGCACTTTGCCGAGTGTTGAAATACTCGCATCTTCGGCCTTATAATCCACCACACTAGTCATTGCGGAGGCCACTGCAATTAATCTACACACGCCAATTATGAGTAATTACATAAACGAAGTTTGATCGCGTTAAACCAACTGAAAATAATTGTATCACGTTTATTTTGCTTACTTTGGCTGGGTCACATCTGTGTTTGACACACATAACTATAGCTACCAAAGGCAAACAACTGAGAGATATGGCCGCAAAACTCCAACCCAGAGTGACAGTCCATTTTGGATAAGCTATGTTGGTTGGCGCCACAGGTAAGGAGAACGTGATACAGGAAGTGATTAGCATCAGTAGTGTGAAAACGGGCACCACGAACACCCATAGTGCGGCCCAAATAACCCTCGTCAGACTTCGTATCGGTCCAATCATTACTTCGATATCAGCGAACAAGCGGCGAAAACCTACAAAAATGAAGCATATTGACACACTTTCTAGACGAAAATCGATTCTGACCCCAACGGGTATCAGCTAGCTTTAGGAATGCTGAACATATGTAAGCTAGATTGTAAACACAGTCTCACTGATCAGTGTGTGATCACGTGTCAGGAAATTGATATTTGGAGCGCTGTAGGAGATGTACTGCATTCTAATTCCATAAAGTACATTAGTGACAGAGGTTGAGTGACCATAAGTACGGAAGTATTTATACTTACAAAACACTAATTTCCAAACCAACAAAGATCAGAACGGTTCTCCGAATCTGAAAAAAGATCTTACACTTCACATATGATTCATTCTTTCAAAACACACTAGTTCTCACCATTAGTTTTAAGCAAAAATTCCATCCTGCATCCTAATCACTGAAACCTTGACTTTCGGAGCGGTCCATCGAATGACACTCATCATAGAGGGTGTGCTTCTAAAAAATACTCTGGCTATGCTGTCACGCGTCTTTGTTCATGCATTCCCGCTGAAAGCTAATAACTTTAGTCATGACGGAAACATTTCACATCGTATCAAAACACATTTTTAAACTAGCCTTTATTTTTGAAGTTTTCGTTAGAATAGGCTAAACTAAAATTCCGCTCATTTCCCTAACCCTTCTGGAAATACATAGCTTGCAGTCCTGTTGATCATGGACTTCTGAATCGTTCCTGACGAAGAAAAGGGTATAAAACACAAATTTGAACATACTTAGTGGAACTTGTAAAAATTCGACTATTTTATATTGAATAGCTCGAGATTCGTTGTGAGCTGATATCTAAACATGTGTGTCCACCATGTTCTGTATACCCACTATTAATTTTGGTGCTCTTATGTAGTGATTGTTTTTACATTTGCGCTAACATGGCTAATTCTGACTCAGCATCTGTTAACTTGGTAGGTATTCAGTGTCTAACTTATTAAACGGAGAGCAAGTTCCGACTTGGTGTGGATCAATGTAAATCAACTCTGCAATAATAACAGACGATTCAATTTCCTCACTTCTGTAGCTACATTACCACAGACTGTAGTGAAATGTATTACGCATGTTCTCGAGTCTGTCGTTGAACAACCTATGTTTCCGTCTATTTCGAATCAATCGGATTTAATACGTTTCCAACACTGATACTAACTGTTCTACTTTCCTTACGATCAGGAGCTAGTTATTGACGTAACCTCAGACTGTGTTCCACTACATGTACACAGTAGGTATTTATTTCTTCTGCCGTTTGTAAATAGAGTGTACGTATCGTCTATATAATGTTTACCTACACTATGAAGTACGTAAAAGACACCGGTGTGGATCTAGCTCATATAATCTCTTCCCGATATCTCGAAACGAAAATGAGACCATTCTAGAAGTATAAATACGATGTAAAACGGGCAACAAGTTGATCTGTTTCTATCTAACCAACAGAACAACGTTAACCCATACGAAAGTCTAGGAACTACATTATTACGTATGAGTTAAAGTATATGTACAGTAACAAGCACAGTTCGCAACAAACTAAACTTACCGTAAACACAGCCAACCGTAATGCATTCCAAAAATCCAATGAACATCAAACTGAAAGGTGAAGCATACCATTCGACGATCTGGAACAGGTAATATCCACCCTGGGATGGAATGTGCATGAAACCGATTAATTTATATATACTATAAGAGTGAACTATAAGAAACACTCAGTGACAAAGCCAAGTACTTAATTATGATTGATTGTACTCGGAAGGCCTAACCACATGACAGGAAAAAATAGTTGATTAATGCGGTGAAGATTTGAGAAAAATCAAATGGGCAGAATAAAACCATCTGATTTGGTCCCAGTGACCATCAGTGAAGTGGGGGACAGTATTTTTGACCTTGCTGGGACCCATCAGCGACACACGTCCGGAACTTCGGAACACGACCTTATGAGTGAAAAAAGCGCAACAGTTGAAGAGAGGAATTCACATGCACCCCTGAAGCATCGGTAACCGCTACTCTGTGGTCTAGTGGATCAGTGTATGGACTGCGATCTGCCGCTTATTTACAGGTCGTGAGTTTTATTCCCTGGTGTGTATGATGCTCATATGTTCCAATACGGTAGAAACAACGGTCCATCGTTTTTTTAGTGATCACCCGAACCAGCCTTTTTGTAAAAACCCTTCCCAGCCTCTATGGAGCTTTGGCGGAGGTTTATTCGTTTGCAGGTCAACCACAGACAGCTGATCAAATTTAACAGGTCAGAAAAGACAGTTAAGCGAGCTCACGTTATCCAATTTATGAAGCTTATCGAAAGGTGATACCTGTAAGCACCGAACAGGAAATATTTATACTCCTTAGCGGCACTTTGCGGTAGGTGGCCAATCGCCAACTGGAAATTTGAAGAGATTGGTTCTAGTAAACTGGTTGAAGACGTAAGCAGACTAGAAACGGATGGCAATCAATGGATTACTGACCTTGTATTTGTATGCTTGGCCCACGATCGACTGCCATCTAGATTGTGTTAGCTGTTCATGTCTGTCCTGTCTTGACCATGATTAAATTTGTAACCGTAGTTTGTGTGTTTCGATGAAGTTTATGTAACACGAGTGAAACGTTGCGATCGAATAAAAGTGCCGATTGTTAGCAAGCTACTTAAACGCAATAAGTAAATGTGGGTGTTGTCTGACTAGGGTATCTGGGGCATAAGTGCTTGTGCGGAGTGCCACGAGAGGCTGTACTGGTCTGAACCCGGTTAGCTGCTTGAAAGGTGTTGAGTTCGGGGGAGAGATTATGAACCAAGCCCACACCGATTCACCCACAAGTTCAAAATTCGTTCAGTGGTATACCACGAGTATTGTAATCAGTGCGGGCACATTACACTCGCAACCGTGCTCGCGGAGTGAAAGCGAGAATATGCGCAACATACCCATCGTAGGCTTGGAGAAAGCAATCCCGTGATTGGTCAAGTCGGTTGAACACGTCACACACAGTTGTCCACCGACCAAGTGGGTGGCGCGCGCACACAAGTACCTATATGCGTTGCGTACACACGGGCGGCCAGGCACACACCATCCAGCTCAACGAGCCCCGCGGATCGGAGGCAAAGCCTAGTCTTAATTTCCACTGTACAGGCCTGTCAGTTGTAAACCAGGCCATCACGGCTTTTCGGGCTAGTAACCACAGTTGTGTAGTATGGTCATTTGTATTATCTGTTCGTAATTATTCTCTAACCTTGTCCTTATTTGTAGGTAGTGGCTTTCTCGCACTTAGAGTTTGTACGGAAGCTGAGCTTACCTGAAGCTCTATAAACAGTACTCACAATCTGGCTGCCTGTGATGCTGAAGCATCCAGTTAGCTGTGGCAGTCAGTCAAGTATATCGTGTGCGATGACGCCTGTGCGCATCTTGTCTGAATTCGTCAAAGTTCAGTTGTTTGAATTAGATGCTTCAGGCAAGTTGCTCACGACCAGAAGCCCACTCAATACGCATCCGTTCTCTTTTCATGCACATCATTTTGGCTAGCGATGTTGAGAAACTGCTAGAAAACGATGATCACCGGATGAGCGACGACAGTTACGAGATAAGGGGTAACCGGGAAAGTTTAAGGTACATCGGAAAATCCTTGATAATTTTTCCTACATATTTGTGTAACTATTGGCCAACAATATCAATCATTGATCCAGTGTCACCAATGGTAACGAGAATGATGGTGTGATGTTTTGTTAAACGGTGACAAAAGGGAACTACTTCGCGGTAATGTGAACTAAACTTTTCAATACATGACGGCTGCTGTCTCACGATGTAATACGCCTAACATAAAGCGGATTTGAATATCTATAGAGAAATTTCAGTAGTTGAGTTTCAAATGCATGGTTCATCATCTGTTTACCGTTGAATCTGAAGTCAATGATCAACCTGATATACTCAGGTCAGTTTTCAGAGTGCACGAAATGAGTACGCAGACAGCATGACATGAATTGCTGGTCCATTTTCATAGCAGACTCAAAAACAATCTTAAATTATTCTGCTTACCCTAGACGTCTAAAAGTTTTTTGTTCTATTCTGTGAATATCTGAATTTTTCAATGAAAGTTTTACAAATATCATGTCGTGTCATATGTTCACATACCATACCGCGTGTTCTCAAGCTGGTGCACTCTCATCCACCTACACATTCGCTATTTTGGATATCTAATTCCCCACAGTACAGTAGTATGCAAACATGCTATATTTTGTTGTATAGGTCGTCTGTGCTGATGTCTCAGTTGATTCCTCAACTCACGTATCTAATGTCAGTTTGAATTTCCAGCTATGAATCTTAAGGTTTGAATTTCATTAGACGTTACCAAATTAGTCGGTGTTCTGGGGTCTTATTACCATACATTAATCGATCGGTTGTGAAACCCTGACCTTGAAATTCGGTCCGAGATCCTTTCAGAGTTTCCGCTTCAGTCAACAGAACCTGGATATAATTGGCTGAAAAGGATTAAACACAAATACGGGGGTATATTATTAAAATATACATCTTAGGCCTGGGTGCATGATCCGAGTTTACGTGTTACAATCTCAGATGAGCATGGAACAACCAAAACAAAGAACCAATCGTCCAGGCAGATTGACTAATCGATACCAGACAGACGTGACGTAAAGAGTAGCATATTTTTGGACTGAACTGGTCGTAGTTGATAGGTCGATAGTATACTCTTACGACAGATGAACGGGTGCTTTGTCAGGTACTGAGGTGATGTGACGTTAAGTTCAAATGCTTGGCTAGTCGACAGTATTTATAAACGGCCCATTTGTCAGCTGGCCACGATGAGTATAATTTACTACCCGTTGTGTCACTTGCAATCTGATTGGCTTAGATTGTAAATTGAGGTCGTTTGAAATGGAAAATTTAAGACGAACTATTACTCACGTTTTGCCAGATTTACTTTATTTTTTGGTTCAATTTTTCGTGCTTGTGTTTATGGTCTGAATAGTTAGTAAATAATCATTTCCGTCAAAACTGGGGGCATACGTTTATGTATATGGTGAGCTTGATACTGAAACAGTTCATAACAATACGCCAAATGAGATAAATGTGACTATTCTATTCTATCATTAAATAAGGATTTATAAGTCTACTTCACCTTATTAATAATATCTCCAATGATTTAGTTTTCATTGACAAACCTAAATTTAATTTGGACCTTATTACAATGACAACTATCTTATAGGCTTAGCTATCTCATGTATGCCGTCATTGTCAGTATTTGTATATCACTATGATACTTTAGATGCACAGGTTCACGTGTACTCGTGCATTCAAGTTTATTCCATTTGAGTGCAAATGCTGAGGTCATGCAAACTTACCCAACCAATAGAAAGGTGACAAGTGATGCTCCACTTTCCACGATGAGCAGAATGCAAAGTGCACGCTCACAAACCATTCAGACAGTCAGCATTGTGAAGTATTGTTGAATTTTATGGTGCTGGCACTGAACCTGACGGCCCACAACTAAGTTTCACAACAGTACAATCCGTTTTATGAGTAATGAATACATTAGGTTAACGAGACATTTACTGTACTACGGGTCTGGTTCCCAGTGATCTGTCTTGTGTGTGTACATCTGACAGCATTGTGATCTTCACGTCTGAATAAAAATTACAAGGTCAAATGTTTTTAATACACTAGATGAATACACACCCACCTGAGTGACGAACGGAATGCCTAAAAGTGTTTCCACCAGACAAAATACAATTAGAAACAGTTCTTTATGCTTCCCAATGGTAGATGGAAACAGGTCAACTAAATCCCCGACGAAGGAGTCTACCGCGATGAACTGAAAATATTGGATAGACAACAGTTAGCAAATAGGAAGGAGATTTCATGAGTTAACTGTTGATTAAACACACTTCAAAAATGCATTATATTTAGTTTTGTTTGTGTTGTGTTTCAGGAGAAATCTGTCGTGGAAATTTCAGAAGCTCTTGATGACCAGTGCAGTGAGTTGGGAAAGTTAGATTAGGTTACATGTTGTACATTAGTTACATTTGCTGGCAGTCTGTACATTTGAATAAAACATTCGATAATGAAGCACTGTATATCTCATTTTCGTTAATGCCAGAAATTAAGATGTATTATCCAGAGCTTGTTAGGTGAGTATGAGTTGATCCCTAGTAAGCTGACGTTACAATAAACATGTCAGAATAACTGCAAATAAGCATTCAGTGGCGAATGATTGTTTGTGCGATGTAGCTAAGTTTAACAATCGTCTTGATAACTGACGAATTTCACCTAGATAAACTAGTTGGAACACTTTGGTGGACTGCAGTCAATGTTTGAATTGTTATAATTCAAAGTTTAAACCTTCTGTCAGCGAGCTGTTTAATCTACTCAATTCATGAAGTTATGGTTTCTCTGAACTGAATTTGCCAAAATGTAAGGCTACGTCTTCTTGATGAGCTTAATGTTTTCTACAACTTCGATGGATACTTTTGGTTACAACGCTATCCGATAACGATTTTGGATATATATCACTCACACTAACAGAATGTAGATTACCTCTTTGAATAGGTAAACATTCCTACTATAAAAACCAGTTCAGGCAGCTCATGGAAGAAAGTCTTTTTTGTAAACGATTTGATTTATCCCTCTCTCCTCATTCGAAATATGCCAAAAATATGAATATCATTTAAGACGTACATCTCACTGATAACTGTTCTTCTGGTTTACAGGACAAACATAAACTTAGTCAACTGATCAATTTCTCAAGGTTGTGATCCTATTCCCTGTTTCCCTCTTCGTTTACCTAAATTCAAAATCTACTCACATGTACCGGTAAACATAAATACACTGATGATACTCTGTTTGATGTAGAGTAACTGGGCAATTCAAGCGAAATTTAGTGATATGCCTATCGTGAACTTTACCGAGTTTATTGCTTTGAAGCAGCTCATGATTTCCAGACTGCGGCCAACGGGAACTCTTCCATCCTCTATTCTTCCATATACTCTTTTTTCCCTTCAAGATGGATGTACATCCTTCATTAAACCTTCAGCTAAACCTTTCTACTCATGTACAAAAGCTCATGCTTCTTCCATTCTTCTTTGTTTGAACCGTTTCTTGGCGAATTGTGGAAGTATACATCATGAGCACAGTATGCATTTTAGCCCGCAGCTTTCGCCATTTACTTTGTTTGTTTACCTCACCTACCTAACTGAGTGAGAGACGTAATTAAGTTACACCTGAAAATTCACCCCTCCGGAATGCACAGATAGTTTGTTAACTTGACTACATTGAAGCGTATATTATGCATTACTCTGTTTTTTAACCATATTCTGAATGTGCGCATTTTGCGTGGTGAACAAAGCTCTAATTCATCTGCCAACTTGCTCACGTTGGCAAGCTCACTGCTCCAAAGACGGTATCCTAAATGCGGCTTACATTTTCACATTGTACGGACATCGACCTACAAAAATAATAAATCTGAGGCAGTTGAATCTTAAACCCGTAGCAACCATTCACTATCTAACTGGTACAATTTGTCTAATCTATGTATAGCTCTAGAACGACTACCCGCAATTGTTCCTAAGTGCAATTCATCTTCTGTGTTGGACGATGTCGCCTGGCGTCTATCTTAAGAAGAACATTCCTAAGCACTAAAACTTTGTTGGATATGTTCGACTTCCTCCGATGTTTTCTAGACCACATATGTTTCTAATGGTCTAATGCTTCCAGAATTCATCCTCTCAAACTTCGGTAACTTGCAAGAACAGTGTGCTCCTTGAGTTAAATATTGTGGAACTACAGGCGACAATGTACGTTAGTGGAGGTCATTTGGACAACTCGCTTTCGGTTTCGACAGAGGTTCAGTTTAGTAACCATTGCGTCCAGTTTGAAATCTTACTAATTAAATATCAATAACCATTTAAAACGAATGCTGTAGGTGTGATCCAACAGCGTAGCTATAAAATTAACATGCGACACGTTGCCGTAGATAGAGAAGCGAATAAAACCTGGTATTATTCCAAATTACCCAACTGGTAAATCTTGTTCGCGAGTTTTAAAAACGTTTGAATAATTAGTTTATCTATCACTTGCAAAAGATTTGAGTACAATTTTTTGCCACTTCATCCCTGTGGGAAATTGGTTACCTCCATATAATTGGCGATAACAATACTTCTAACTGAGCCCTAATCATACTGAGTTAGAATTTGCGTTTTACTAACCACAAA
>JTDE01000317.1:90084-109850 GCA_014338405.1 Paragonimus skrjabini miyazakii
CTTCCAACCCCCAACCTGGAGGACCAGGAGACTGGTTTGTCAGACCTCTACCTATTGGCCTGCCTGGCATGAGTGACTCTATCGGTGTGTTGGCCACACCGTCCAGTTTAGCCCAATAGGTCACAGAGATGCGCAAGCCGTCACGCCGCGTCAAGTTCCAGTCTCGTTGTGACAGAATGATACACTGGGTACACTATGTCATGTATGTAACAGTACACATGTGGCCATTCGATTCAGTTAGATATTTTGAATAATAGCATGCTCTTAACGAGTTTTATGTCATCAACGTGAGCTTAGGCGCTCACGTACTTCATCAAAATGCATAGAGCGTTCACCGATTTATCGTGTATTGGCTCTCTCATCCGTATTGGCATCCGACCGGACCGAGTATATTAACTTGGTTCATCCACCGATTGCTTAGTGAAACTTTGTGAGATCAACCGAGTTGGATACTTCTCACTTGACACACAGCTCAAGATGGCTTAGCATATTTTGTTTACCCAGCAATTATTGTAAGACTTATCCCACTATATGCTTCTGTTCATTCAGCCTGATCAACCTTTGCTGTTTGGCCACACTTGTCTAGTTCTCTTGACAATTAGGTTAGACGGTAATTGCAAATAACACAGTCCCGCTGTATCTCAGTACATTTGACCACACCAGCTTTGGGACTCAACTCAGCTGAAAGTAACGATCAACCGTCGATGCGGTTTACGCAGGTGGTTGACTTGCGTGCCTAGAGCTTACGTTCTTCATCCTACCATCTCACCCGATCGAATCGGTTTCGCTGACTTATCCTGTGGAATGATTGAGTACAATTACACAGTGAGTTATAACAAATATGTGTCATTCCGGTACTAAAGAAATATTTATCTCATTGCTTACCGCATTATCGGATGATCGTATTTGTTGTAAGAAGCCACAGCAATTAAACCACCCCATGATGGTCCGAGGGAGAAAAATATTTGCAAAGCAGCCTGCGACCAAATCTGTAATGAGAAAAGTAACATGATCATAAAAGCAAACAAAAGTAGCAGTATATCTACAGATTTAATCAATATGTTAATGTATTAACCAATACGCTTTTGGGTTTAGATAACCCATACATAAATGCTTGCCTTGACTATTGGTGAGGTGGGTTGGTTCGGACGATCGGTGAAGAACTAGACATACAAGATGCAAATCGGCCATCTGCATCTGGCCGTCATTATCTGTATCGCATCGACAAATATTAGAAGTACTTACCTTGTGAACAACATCACAACCTATCTGCTTGCATTAGGAAAGCTGCAATTTTACAACTGAAAATTGAAGCGATAATTTACGCATTTGATGCTGGTTGTGCTACTCATACCACATATTAGAAAAGCATCTGTTTCAAATCACAATGACCAATGTGGTCAGAGACAGTTGAAGTAAATACGAAGTTATGAAAACCTTGATTATGCCGCTAGAGAAGTTGTGAATTTACAGTTTGTGTAGCTCAGAATAGGAAGATCATTCATAGCGCTGTTGGGAAACGCCCACAGGCAGCAATGTTTAAAAATCACTGTCAGACATTCATTAGTACCATTTCAGAATATCTTAAAATACCATGTTAGTTTCACACTTCAAGTATACTAACCGACATATTAGTATCAAAAACAACAAAAACCAGGCGCACCCAACAGGTAAGTATTGCACAAGTGATCCTTTCGGGAGACAAACACTCGTACGTACAAAACTCATGAGAACTTCCACAGCGAAATATTTTGCCATACACAATATGCTTACCTTAAGGAATATAAGTTCGTTAATTTTAAAGTGCTTCGTAGAAAATGTGTCATGGTGGTTGGAGCTAAATATCGTCTCAACAGACACAATCTCAGACCAATCAACGGGGCCAGAAATACTTATAATTAATCATGTGGTTTTGCTGAACAATGCGTCTATCATAAAGGCATTTTGACAACTGAGTGTTTGGGTTCCAGAGCGTTGTTTATTAGCAGACACCCCCATTTAAAAACAATGCCAAGACATCAGGGGTGTTGGCCTTTTTTCTCTCGCATCCAAAATGCTTGCGGGTCTCTAATTTAAGTAATGTTCTATCGAAGAGTATGATCGCTACTTTGTTTACAACTACAGGCTGATAGATAATATGGAACGGAATCTGAGAGATTCCGAGGAGCTCGGAATGAGGTTTCTCCCAGGCAGTAAGCTGACTGATACTGAATAACGGGACGAAATCGCTTCATTTAGTTTTCTTCTTGAGAATACCGAAGCCGTGCTGAATCGGTGAGACGACATAGATGGTTTGTAGTTTATACACTTTGGGCTTTTAAAACATGCAATTTTTCCACACGACTGAGTTGGCATTAATATCATTTATATTGGCGCAGGGTGGCCGTTGGAGTCTGTTGGTTGATTCAGCTGTATGTTGACAGTGTGTCTGTTGCACCATGCTTTGTTCAGTGCGGCTGTAGATAGTTGCAAGAAACCAGTTATTCTCCATATTTCTAGCAGAGATGTTGGCACGTCTTATATTACACTAAACTTTCTGGTGTAACAGTTGAACGAGCACGACTAGAGTTATTGATGATTACCCTGATTGCCTGAAAGCTAGGAGGTCTGAAGAGCTCATTTCAACTTGACCGGTTAACATCGTCCAACCAATTCCTTCCTATACCGTGTTCTGTGCCTGAAAATAGACAGATCCCTGTCTTCTGTTTCCATTGAACAGAGATTGACATTTAGCTCGGGCTGGTGCACTACTTGCTGTTAGTTCAAACAATTCGAGTAAGTCGAAACCCTCAAGTAAACTGAGCGATGATGTGACTACGGGCTACTGAATCGTTGATCACTATTCCGGGCGGAGTTGATGTGTATAAATCTATTACTACATTACAAACCATCACAAGGTATGGCAGGTTTGACAAAAGTTTGATTGATTTAGTCTGTTTGAGTGGAGAATCTGTGCCTATCCACATCGCTGGCTGGAGCGGTTCGTCGATATGGCACTGTCGCAGGCAACATCGAGCTTGAATCGATAGGGTTTATGGCTCTTGCTTTCTTTTCCCGGAAGCTCCATTGTTTTTCCTAAAGCCTTTATCTTTTGCCCTTCTCTGCATATCAACAAGTTACTACGCGACTTGTGCCAGGTTTGCGGCTCAGGGCGGAAAATGATAGGCTTTTCTCACATCGTGTCAACACATATTTCACTCTGACTGACTGAATGTGTCAACAGATACAGCCTCCGATAGGATAGCGAATTAACATAATACCTCTCCTCTGTCAATCGCAATTTGATGACCCGCGATTCAAACGGTTAGGGCTCGCTGTATAACCACGACCAAGTCCGTTACGTTTCCCTCAGCTGAAACTCTACTCCCAACGTCTGTTGTTCGTGTCTGTCTAGAGGGACACTGACTATCCAATTACCGTTGTTTGTGTGTTTCGAATGTGGTGCAGAGGGGATCTGGAATATGCACAAATGTTTAAGAATGCATATGTCACAGTAGAAGTCAGTTCCATTGGATCTGCTGTGAGTACTGCTTTGGTAGCGACAAATTAACTCCTTTATTGGAGATGTTGGATACAAAATACGGTGCAACATATGGAGATAAGACTGGCAGAGGCTAATCATATTTGAGTAAATAAGCAAGTACCCTGATCACTTCGTTTTTAAGTACAGTCGAGGTGGATCATCAATGATCGTAAACTTTGCGCCAACTATCGTCAGTCTGGTGATTACATCTTAAGGTTTTGGCCTGTGTTTTGACTGCTCTTTTTTGCCTCACAAATATTACATGGAAGTGTATATTAAACACTTTATAGTTCCTGTGTTTGCTAAACCTTTAGGAGAAGCCTGTTTGATAAATGCTGTTTTCTTCTTTGATAAGGAGCCTGTGCGCAAATCAGCACGAGAAGCCTGCCGTTGTAAATAACGGGGAAGTTAACCACTCTTGCTTTTTTGGATTTTCTTCATTCCAGACGGAACAGTGTCTAGGGTCATCAAACAAGTGAATTGTACAATGTCATTAGTTGCTTCTAAGTTATTAAAAAGATTAGTCGACTATTTTACCAAATTGTTGCAGTTTCCAGCAGCTCATCTGTCAAACGGTATTGTTGACGTATTTTTGGAAACAATCTGCGTAGTTGCGTTATAGCAGATCATAGCCTTCATTTGCATAGACCATAATACGCCTTTTATTTATGCACAAATTCACAATTAATCGATATAGAGAATTGCCGCTTTTTTATGTTTAATATTCACTGAACTGTTATTGCATTATGTGTATTAATGTTTCGATTGGATGATCTGTTACTTATGGGCAGGACAGTGCATCGCTTTAGACATGAGTAGGAAGTTGAAATGTGTAAGTGCATGACCAGAAAAATCCACAAGAAACCTGAAATGTGATACAATGATTGAATTGGGAGACGGATGCCGAAACACTCCTTTTAAGGAGGATAACGCTGGGAGATTCTGTGTGCATACACGAATGACGACAAAGTAGTAGTTGCATCATCTAAGTAGATAGTGCGGCTGATGCTGTCTATGTGAATAACATTACATCCACATCTTAACGTGCATTCTATTCGGTGGTATATCCAAACTAGCTAGCGTTGTTGCTTACTTGCAAACTGGCAAGCTTGGACCAGGCCGGTACGAGAAAAAATTTGATTCCCATCCACGCACCTGGTAACGTTACCCCTCGGATCAAAATAATCGTTAAAAACAAACACGGCATAATGGCAGTCACATAAGAGGCCTAGATGGGAAAGGTAAAATAAGATGGATTTGGGATTAGAATCAAAACACATTGGTAACGTCTGCAGTATCAATAAGATGAAACTAGATTTTTTCATCGAGAAAGGATTCTCGGGCACAATAAACTTTTATACGACAATTACTAACTGTTGGTGTGTTGTACAATTCAATAGGCAACCACAAGCTGGAAGGATAAACATCTATCGGTGGTGTAGGGAAATAGATCTTTTTCTACTTATCTATAATGCTAGGGGCGTTATGGTCATTAAGTAGAACTTGTGGTTTGCCTACCATTTAGATACAGTGTGTGGATTAAAGCTGTTTCCTGTAGGGGTGATACAACACCCATAATAGTAAAATATATGGGATTAGTCAAACAAAATCGTGATTTTTTCTGAAGCAGGAACAACTGAACCGAAAGCTAAAGCTCCCGGGAAAATCACTCAGGCAAACTTGCATGCTGTTTTACTCTAAGTGTCTGACTGCGGAATTCTTTCCACTACGAGCTCCAACAGTCCGGATGATGCAAGTTATCGCTGCAGTGTATCATGTTTGTGTACTATCGCGTGCAAGTGATATGAGCCTCAGTTCAGCAAAGCGACCATTCTTAGAGATATCTTCTCAGCGGGACTATTCGTTTGAGATACCATCAAACAAATTACGACAGTCTTTCTGATCTCGTACCTTTTCGTGCCCTAAACGTCTAGCGTCACATTCCGCTTAATGCCGTGTACACAACTATTTATAGTACCTTTTCTCGTTTAACGTACACTGATTAATTGGTTACCGGGTTAACAAGTTGACTAGCAGGCTTCGCAGTTCACAAAGACTACTATATAAACAACTGAGCTAATAAAATACAAAGTAGTTACTTAATATTATCAGCTAAACTGAACGAAGTAGTTCTCGATTTCCGCAGTTGTGTGAGTTTTTCAGTAGTGCCTATCCTTGCCACGGCTGGAATTTGAAATTCGGGCACGGGTTCATGTGACACCCGTGCTGACCGCTATATCATTACCTTCATATTGGGCGCTACCAAATTATCGTATCTAAAAGTTTAGTTACACTTACTTGTGCGCAATGTTCAGATTGCCCGGGAGCTTTAAGAAGAGATAATAGCTATTCTGTTAACTCCTACGGATGACTGCATAACTAGGAATTCTCTTCAATTTGAATTCACAAAAAGCAGTAAACTTGTTGACCGGCACTTCTGACTGATGAGAAATAGTGAGAAGGATATGCAATGCTGACGAATCTTACCAAGAGCGAAACTTGAGTACAGTGCTTCTTTTTAGATGAAACGGGCTGAAATATATGTGAGAATCTCAGAGCTGCGGTCAGTTGTGAGTGATGTTCAATCTACAGTTGGTTATGCCCTCGCCGATCTAACTCTTTAGACGGTTGTGTATGTGCTACAAGACGTGTCAATTTACCAGTTTTTAATTCTTTCAGCTGTTGTTTTATCAATCTACTGTCAACATCTTTTGCATACAAAACGGTCCTGGAAAGGTCACGAAACCCAGTGGATAAAACGCTATCGAGATTAAATAGGCTATGACTAATGATAACTCCAGAAACCGTTTCCATCTCATCTGGGCAGTAACTAGATAGGTTTGAGCCAGATAATCCGCGATGTCAATGATGAGCTTATCCGCAATATGCACCGAGGTTTGGGACGCTGGGTTTGAAGCTTTCAGAAGCAGATCAGCTAGCCACCCGCCCCGTCTATTGTGACTTCCGGCATTTCCCGTACTTTGATTTGTTGATGCTTACTTCTGTGTTTGAACATCAGTGGGAAGATAAGCAAGTAAGAAGTAGGGACTGTGGGTTCACTAATAGTTATGTTATCACCGTTCCAAATTTTGAGTTTGGCTAAGCGTGGACTGGATAAGCGTCCAAAGGAACTTACTTTGAGTCCGAACGTCAGCTTTGTATAATCAATTACAAACGGCCTCATCAATAGTCATCCTTCGGACTCACTATTTTGGATTGATTTCTATGTATCTTTGTTACTTACTGTGTTGTAATTTGTTTGGTAATGTACAAAACAAGAGCTGTTCCTTGCTCTGTTGTTTATTTGTCTATGGACAGAAGGACCTTCTTTGTGAACAAATTCTTGAAACTTCCTGAGATACCCGATTCAGGCGAAATTTCTACTGTCTTTTACCGAAAGATGACCAATGTTGGCTAAGAAGCTGACGCCTCTACGTCGAAAACTATGGGTGGGTGAAGTAAAATCATCCGCATTTTCAAACAGGGCTGAGGCGTTTCGTTTGAAAGCGATTAATTGATTGACTTGATTCATACTCCAGTATAATTGTCTACAGTTATCGTACATCGTATACTAAGAGTACTGCTCGGACAACATAACCGCTACAAGCCAGCTGAGTGCCGTCCTAACAGGAGCCAAAAATATCACATGTCTCCTCGGCACCACACACGGCTGAAGGTTACCATTCAGTAGGATTTTCAGATACTCGAGAGATATTTGATTCGGGTGACAGCTACTTCTCAAAGAAGTTTGCACTTGAAGGGCACGTAAATATCCTAACCTCACTTTGTAGTCCAGCCTGTTGATAGGTTAGTAGTTAGTACATTATCTCAGCTGTGGTGCAACAGTTTTGTTTAATGTCCCCTTTTCTATTCTACTTTTCAGGACATCAGCTCCTAGAATGAGCTCCATCAAACTGTGAATATAGTGGTGTGTAAAGGTTCCCGGTACCAGATGGCTAGACTTAGGGTATACAGACGACAATAATGCGGGCTTTAGAGTTTTTAGATAACTGAGATCGTCACAGACGGATTGCTAGGATCAACCCGTAAGTTCGCTTCAACACATGCACCTTTTAGTTACAAGGTGTTCAAAGACTGACGGGACTCTCTGCGTGCTCTCATTTTGTTGGCGAGCGGTTGCAGATAGTTAAAAGGGTTAGCAACACTAAGAGGCTTATCGAAGCAGATGAATGCTTGGTGCAATCACAAAGCCAAAGCACTGGCAGTCTTTGTCAGATTATGTCGGCTGTGACGCCTGCAAGTTTTCAATCTTTCTCGATAGTGAGTGTGCCTAAGGCATTCATGTGAGCACTGTTATCATAAGAGCTAATGAACCCGACTCACTTCTAGAGGGGTTATTCACATGACCATCGATGTCTCCGGAAAGTGACCGGCGTGTCATGGAGATAGAGGAACTTTGTCACCAAGCTGTGTTTCACAGGTTTTGTTCACTTGAACATATCTCACAAACGCCAACCCTGCTTGCCAAACCGTGCCTTGTTTACTACTGGTAGATTAGTTTAGATGTCCCAGTCTGGTAGTTAGAAGGTAAATGAAGCTTGCTGCATGAAATCTATATAGTTGAAACTGACATCAATGGAGTGTTCCTTACTTCTCGTAAGGGGGTCGATGAACCATGAGCACTTTGGGTTGAGGAACTCATTCAACATGACAACTCATGGAGATTGTGTTGCGAATCTCTAGTTGCCCTGCTCTTTTTATTTGTCTTTTTCTTCATCTATCTTACATCTCACAACTTTTCTTCATCTGCTCCGACTAATACTCCGTTTTAAATTCATTTTATCCATTTCATCTTACAAAGAATAAAGGCTATAATGCTGTAGCGGATGCAGAATAGAAGACAAGGGAATGTCAAATGACATCAGAGGTCTAAAGATGTTCTCAGACCCATTAGATGAAAGGACTGAACGACATCGTGCACACCCACTGAGGGAAACGAGAAGACGGTCTTACAAAAGCTAAACGGATGATTAATGTTACGATTAGTTCATAGTGTAACAGGACCTACCTCGGAACTTAATTTGATACAAAAATTGTACATTGGATACAAAACAAGAATGAAATTGAATCAAAAGAATTACACCATTCAGCTGAGTTAGTGGCAGGTAGGAATTTATTGTCCTGAGCTGAAGTGTTTGCCGTTTAGAAGTTTTATTAGCGCTTCGTTTGTTTCAGGGGTTTGAACAGAGGGACAGTTAACATACAAACTTGTTTATTGATAAACGAGAGATCGTATGTTTCACACTCCGATGCTGGCCCGGCGTACAATGGTGCCAAGTGTTTAGTGCGGTGGATGAATTGGTCACCACGTAAAAATGAGCTCGGATGGGTTTGAGTTCCAGCGTGCCACAGTCACTCGTAGGAAACGTAATGAAGCAAAATAGCAAGTGTACGTCTCGGTAATCGTTTTTAAAATGAGGGTATATGGGATGACCGTGTAATTATGGTGGCATTTTTCTATTTTGTCATAATAGGCATTTTCTGCAAGGATTACCCAGATTCAATTCAACTTACAGCTTTTCAGTACGACCTGTTTGGGCTAAGGCAGAATTTGTGTAAGCATTTCAGGCCAATCGACTGAACAGTGGTAGTCTGTTCTCATGCACTTCTATCTCATATACGGTCAAAATCTTTGGCACTAGTCACCACCAGACAGCTGTCTGTCTGTCCAGTGCATGAGGTGATTGGTCGTCCGCCTATGTTAATGAGTATTCACTCACGTATTCACAAGCTGGAAGTTGTTATTGACTTATTCGCCTTGGGTTATTGCAACACATTGTCGGAAATTGGCCTGCTTGGTTATGTCATCTGAGAGAAAGCTGAAGTGCTGTTGACACAACAATAAGTTTGTTGTGGGAAATGATTCTTGTCAATGTAATCAAAAGACATACCGCTAAAAGACGGAATGATAGTTGACCTGTGTTTTTGTCGTGCGTATGGAAAGTTGTGATAGTTTCGTAAAAAATCTGACGTTATATTGCTGGTAGTGCATACTCATGAAAATTAGTTGAACGTTGACGGACTGGTATGTAACGGTTTGTTTCAAGTGTCTTTGTGAAACACTTAAAGACAATAATACTAGTTCTGCACTATCAACCGGTAAAATTGAACGCGAAAAATGTCACTATTTGAGTGTCATTCAAACATAGATTGGAAATGTTTGTCCCCATTTTGCATATCTGCTAGAAGGACTTGCCTTTCCAAGACTTCGAACTCCTTGAATTGAACAAATATAAGTTATGATCCATGAAGCCATAAGACACAATACCATCTTCCAGTTAATCCCTCCCATTTGTTCTATACCTTCGGAGATCTTCAATACGTTGAACCTGTTTATGAAAAAAAATGGCTACGATATAAATGTTTTGCGTTTAAAACTTATTTAAACATCGCGGTTTATTCACTCAAATGGTATAGTTTTCTAAGATTCTGACTTCGATAGAATGCAATTTATACTGTTTGGGTTGGTTATGGATTAAAGACGTGTTCAAGTTCACTTCAGGCCGTCGCAACTAAACTATATGATGTGATATGATACATCACTCTATTCTGAGCTGTTAGTCTATTGTTCACTCCAATGAAAGGGTTATATGGTAACTTGGTTCAGCATAAACATCAAATTACTTACATGCTATAACAATTAAATTGTTCGGCGGGGTTGGCTACTAGCTGCAGTATAAGTAATCAAGCCACCGTTACGACACAGGTATTTACTGGAAATGTTTCAACTGCTTTTCCTGCTGCAATGCTGGCTGCTGTAGGCAGTCAAACTGCTGGCCTAACCAATCGATGCCATGTAGACGATATAGAGTATGCCATATGCTGTATTTCTGTTTGTTTGCTGTTGATCAGCAATTTAAGAAAAAGGTTATGGTTCATCTCTGCAGCTTACTCAGTGTTTGCTAGTGCAGTCATATGACTGATCTATAGGGTCATAAACATGTTACTTGTCGGCGGCAATATATTGGTGTTTTATGCTCATACTTGATTATCATGCAATCGTGAAGAAGCTCTAGTTTTGAGGTAATCAGCTATGTGTTCTCGTGTGTAATTTTCTGTCACCTTGAGGTTAAGCTCGTTTCTTGGCAATTTGGGATAAAGCAAAATTCACATACGGGTCAAACGGAGAACAGGAAATGGAATCGGTCAACGTATTTCTTGTTAATCATACTACCAATTTATCAGTTACACAAGTTATCCGGAAGAAACCACTAAACATGGCCAGTGTCATGCTACCATTTAACTTTGCCCCGCGAGGAAAGACCACCAATCAGATGGTGACTGCCATGTTTGACTTGATTAATTGTGCCGATTTATTTCGTCCTACACTGGCAGGATCAAAACTTATCTCTATCAATATCTGTAGCAACAAATGGAGCACTTGGCTCACGAGCAGTTTTCTTACGACCAGTTATTTACGTCTTAGTTGCATTAACTATTCTAACACTTGTGTGATTGTGTATCTGGTTTGTAGAAACCTCTGCGTTAGAGACAAAGTATGACAATAAACGATTTTATCAACTGCTAACAGATTCATTGGCGATCTCAGGCATATTCCAGTTAATTTCTCAACCAGAACTACTGGGGTCATTCTTATTGACCGTAATACTCCGTGATTCCAACAAAGCGAGTCATCTAGATATAATGCCAGTATAGTGAGAGAGTATTTAGATATCCTATTTCCCAGAAGCCAGATTGGAACAAATCCTCCAAGCTAGCGGCCACTAAGGCCCGCGGATTTGAATCTGTTGAAATTCTTTCTTTGGGAACATATACGTATTATAATGTGCCTCCCAATCGCAACTTCTTTCATTCAGCATTTTCACAAGATAACGGACACACAACTTCTGTCTGACATCTTCCAGCAGAACAAAAATACGACATTTTCTTCGAAATGCAACTCTGTTTCGAGTTGACTAACAGTCAGATTTGACCCTTGCTTTTGAATTAAGATAGACATTCCCACCGACTGCTTTAAAAACGAATCACTAGACGTGCGTTCTTTCCCAGTTAAAGTTCACAAGCAGTATATATACATGTCACAAGGGGAATTTAAAACCTGGTCACGCATCTGTGCTGACCACTTTGTCACCGAAACGATCCAATTGTCGTGTTTGTCTGTCTATTTTACCTCAGACTGGGTTGTCAGAAAATGACCCTTTCAAGTGTTTTGACTAATTTAAAACAGCTACTGAAGTGTAACTCTAACGTGGGGATAGGAACTCTGCCATCAGAGCTCCAAGGAATCCATGAATACACTTCGACTTATATTTTAGTTTTCTGGTTGCTTATGACGATAGAGATAGTGTAGCTGACTTATTTGACCGCCCAGTTAACGTCTGAGTTCTATCAATGCGTCACACAGCATTTGGTAGTCCACACCTTTGAACATTGGTTGCTGATAGGTTTTGAATGTTAAATACTTTTCGCTTGTTGCCAGTTTCTAATACTCCCTACTCTAATTTCCGCGGCTCTCTTTCAGTTTGTTCCATCGCGTCAGGTACAAAGCGGGTCGAAGTTTGTCATACACGGTAAAGATTCCGCTCAATCATTGGAGCCCTTCAAACATTGTGAGTTTTACTCCTCCGCTCTTCACTCGGTTGGGTTAATGTTCACGCATCTTCAAATACTCACGTGTGCCTGCCTGAAAGCCTATCCAAATATGGACGACCAACTATAGCCCGAAGGTTGTTTCACAGCAGACAACGCAACATAAATAAGTCAGTCTGCACTGGTGCTAACTACCATTTTTCAAGCAACGATTTTTTAGCTCGTGTTGTATTTGTTTGCAAAGAAGTGCTTTTCCATACGGATCGTTCTAGGTTACATTCAGCTCACTGGTCCATCCGCAATACAGTAGGGCACAGTGCCAAATAGCAACAAATGTGCCAACTCCTTAGAGTTGGCTACAACAGTGTAAGTGGATCATCAATTCACTAACTGGTTGTGAAAAAATATTCTGCGCATTAAAGATCTTTGGCAACAATATTACGATTTTCTACCCGTTGGTGGATTGGAGCAGTGGACTTAACACATGTTTGAGGTGTGCGGTATGGACGATACAGAGCGTTGAAAGTATGCTTACGTATGGATAAAAGTCATTATTTAAAGTTTCCATTATGTACGATACTTTTTCGTTGCTTACTGAGTTGGAATGATTACTTAGCCTGAACACCTTGAACACGGCTACGTACGATTGTCATTAGATACCGAAAGTGTGTCACTGAATGGATTGTGGTTCAACATTATGCACAAAATTTGTGTTGAGCAACAAATGAACCTGACCTAATGTTGAGCAATGCAACACATCGAGGAAATACTGTGTTATTCAAGTGACGGCTTACCCTTGACCGACGGTCAACTACATACTAGCAGGAAGAAATATTTAATTGGTTACCAGTGATAACATACACCTCTCCCTCGTTGTCGTCGTTATGGTCGTCACTATCAATACGACTATATCGGTGGATAAAGCTTAGGCTTAAAGGCTACACAATAACGTGGAAAAATCGCGAACGCAAGCCTTAGGCTAAAGGCTAAAGGAACGAAGGGGTCAAGACACAATGCACAGAACTCTCGTGTCTAAATTCATTCACTCAATATCATTGTATTTAAACCCAGCAAGGACAGTGGGATCGTAAATGAAGGTAGGTGATACTCACAAAACTGCTTGTTTCCGGTGTTTTTCGGCCGCGCCTCACTAAATGTGATTGTCCGATACCCACATTGACTAAACGATAGCAAAAATCACGCCAATGGACCCCAACGACTTTCATCTCTCCCGAGGTCTCCAACTACCAACATTATGAGTAGAAAGGATGTGAGCTCAGGAGTAACCCTCAGCGCATCATAGCTAACCTATTGGGAATCGCTTTCACTTCTTTGTGCCGAGTCGTCGTATGTCCACATCAACCCTATCACCAGTCGATAACGCGTACTGGCTGTGGGACAAGATTGTTTGGCAAATTAGGAGTCACCACAACCACCCTGGTCTTTGTATCCTCAGAAGTTGGGCAAATTACCTTGCTTGCCTTTCCCCATCAGCAATCCATTCCCTGATTCGATGTGTCCGACTGAACGCTGACTTCTATGGTCGAATGGCTGAAGACGGTTGGATTTTCTCACTTTGAACTTCTGCGGGTTACAGCTGCGTAGTGACACCGTTGCCAAAGATATCTTACATACGCGTTTTCTAAGCTGCAGCTGTCGTCGGACAAGCCACAGATTGACGAATCATTCTCTAGATTTAGACTTGTGGGCCTCTGTTTCACTATATACAACCTGCCGCTGAAGATCCAGCTTTCCAATTCCGTAAACCGATCAACAACTTGCTTAGCGTCATTTCGTAACAGTATATCTACATTGTCTATACATCTATATAACAGTTGACTAATCAGGTTTGGATTTATCCAAACACCACACATTCCGTAGCTTTTGCATGCGTTAGTCCATGGAGTTGAACTGACCATTCAGTCACGTTATGGTTGGCTAATAAAGGAACGGATGTCCACTACATTCATAGATGAAACTGAAGAGAGCTTCGCCAGCGGATAGTGCTCCCTAGAGCGAACAGTCTACAGATGTCCCTTCTCAACCGTTTCTGGGGCTGTCCTGGAAGCTTGCTAGTTTGTAGAGCAATCTGAAATATCCGACTGATTTCTGTCCATGATAGAAGGAAGCATCACAGTTCGGTAGGGCAACTTACTCCTTACAACTCCAATGACCGTGACCACATGGTCTTCTGGATATGCGTCTTGTCTGCGATTGTCACGTTCATTCGTGGATCACGGGTGTAATTCCCTAAAGAAGTTGGTTTCAATGTAACCCAACAAGGTCAGTACACTAATACCTTTCTAACGCCCATTGGAACCATACGTTTACAAAAACACATACTTATAGTTTACATGGAAACCACAAAAACTGAGCAACTTACAGCCAAAATTCCTCAGCGGCGCTTCGATAAATGGTTCCGTTCATTAAAAAAGTTCCATTGGTAGTTGAATTGAACCATGAGGAAGGGACATGCTATATAGATTAAAGTAGACGATAATGCAAATATTAACATTTATGTCGTGAAAACAATAGATGTTTCCCGTCAGGGAAGTCCATTATAGAATTACGTTCGAAGATGTATGTTACGCTAGTTCTGGAAAGAAACTGACTGTAGCGTTAATAAACGCAATGGTTATAAAGACGACAGCTTGGGATAATACCTGACCGTATGGATGACGTTCTTTTACAATGCAAAAGTTTGTTTGGTATATGCACATCATGATCGGACTACTGAAATTTCATTTGTGAACACCAACAGCAAACTGTAAGACTAGCTGCACGGGTGTAGATAGACTACCATTTAAGCGTAGTGCTGTATATTCTGGTACTTACGAATAGCGCTGGAGTACATCATGAATATGAAGGGGTGAAAACAAGCTATACCTTAATTACATACAAATTCCATCGTCACAAGCTGTGCTCATAGAACTGGTGGCCGAGCTGGTATGATCATTGTCTCGTAATGCGACGGTTAGCTGGTCCGATCTCTCATTCAGACTACTTTTATCTAATGCGTCAAAACAAGAAGGGAACTGGTCGTGGACTGTCGGTTTGAGAGTAAGTATCATAAAGCATTATAAATATGACGTTTCTACTTATCTTGTATTATTTGCTTCTCAGGCAAATATTGTATTGCTTTCATTCCTGGATCGATCAACAAGTACACGACAGTCTGTATTACACCAATTTCGTTCGCGTGAACTACAAATGTACACCACCATTTCAAGTAGACGGATGAACACCTATTTCGGTAGACAATAGCTACAGCTAGACTAGCTTGAAATTAACGTTGAGAAAATCGACTTCCTAGTGACCTTTCACTGACCTACTAGTGACCTTTCACTGACCTACTAGTGACCTCGATAACTCACGTTCTATTCGCTTGTCACATCGATTGTATACTGGCTAGGATCTTGTTCAGAATACTTCTGTTTGATGATGTGGAACACGAACAATACTTGTCACTGTAGATCAGTAGCATAAGAAATGGGTCTCATGAAAAGCTTTTACATTGTAAATCGATGATATTGACGTAGCTTGGCATGTCAATTTGTCAATATTTCTGCTATTAATATTACCACTAACTGTCACCGATGGTTGGTTGTTGTTTTTGTGACTTACTCGCAATTGTTCATAGATAAAACAGTTTGGAGTGTTCCAAGTATTGTTGCAATGAGACCAAGGTAAATTCCATTGAAATGACATGCAAAAGTAGTAGATTATCCAAGCCATCATCACATTATAGTAGATGCACTCAATGAACGACACCGCCAACATACACCAACCAATACCTGGTATGAAGAGAAAATAGGACAACCAATGCCTGATACTAAAATGTGTTGCGTAACAAAAATATTTGGAAACAAAATTCTCCAAAAAGGGTAGTTCAATCAAAGTGAACTGAAACAAAGTTATCACCTGAGTAGTGTTCACGCATCACAGGGCCTGATGGAGAAACTTTCATTTCAAACGTACATACACACGGATCCGAAAAATTGGCCGTGCACACACAATAAACGTTTGGAACGTCATGACAAACGATTGGCACAGTATGCCGATGTTTTCACAATCAAAACATTTCAACGCGTGTATAAAGAAAGTTATCGTCCGACTTGAATTGAAAACACTAACAAGCGACCCAGTTGTAACTACTACATGCAAGCCGGACAGGATTGACAACAACTCATTAATGTCATGTTTAGAGTTGGGTGCCATTCGACAACCCGTTAATGGTGCTTTAAACTTGTCGCTGTGGTATGAGGGCTCGCCAGACAATTTGACACACAGGAATGTATGCATTTAGATCAAATGCGGATGATGTCACTTGCTGTCAAGGTCGACGTTGGAACGATAAAAGAGCGTAAGTTGTAAACTTTCTCATGTTCAGTTTATAGGTTCGGAGAATGTCATGGAAGGGAGAAAGATCTCCACTTGTGCATTCCTGCCTCAGTGCCGGTCGGTGAAAAATGCTGTTAGGTAGTTTATAGTTAAGAAGAAAAAGTAAATAGAAATGAATAGAAGTCAACTTCAATGAAGCTTCCAGCTATAATCATTTCAGTAATAAACATTGAAACATACTGAAACAATATCCAGTCAGATATCGGCAGTTCATGACCCTTGAAACTGAGCTAGTATGACTGTTAGGAAACTTTTAGTGTCCGTTGTCTCTCACGTATGTATCAAATTAATAATATTCCAAAACCCTCAATCAGTTCAACCGTAACCACAGAGTTAAGCGATACATTCCCTTGTGAACATGCCTTAACTGTGAAACAGTTCTGTTTACAAAATAACCTGCCTGTTCCATTACTCAGTTTCAGCTAGTGACCTGTTAAATACTCATCCTTATTTAGTGGTTGGAGAGGTGCCAATCAGTGGCCCGTGATGTGGAGTATTTGGCAACTAAGAATTAGGACACCTCTGAGATGTCTATAATTCATTGAGTATTGATCTAGTCCTGCCAGTCTTTCTGTGTGAGTGGTTATTCTGTGCTTCACAATTCGACTAGTGATCCGTCTCTGAACACTGCATAAGTACCAAATCAATGAACACATAATGAAGAAAATGCAGCAGTAACAAGATGGATCTAAATGAGAAAATTCGTGCACCTACAAACGGCAATGAGTTTAATGGATTACAGATCGATTGCCGTGTAAATGAAAGGCTGCAACTTAATCATCTCATCATTTTTTGGTGTATTAGTCTTATTCGTGAAGCAGTTTATTGCTATGGGAATGTAGTTGGAATTGTTGATATACTTTTTTAATTTTAGATTTAGTTCCAGTCCACCTGATAAATTCACAAAATAGAATTATGGGTTCTTATGATATAGAAGCGAAACAACATTAAATTAGCCTATTCAAGCCAACTGTTCAAAATAAAATCACGAGGTTCTTGAAGTAATCACAAGTTACTTTATTACTACTGCGACCACACTGGGAGACCACAGTTTTACTCGCTGTGAGTCACCTAATCATGTGATATTTACTTACGAGTTAGATAGTAGTTTATTTGCTGAGTATCGTTAGTCTCACATTTTTATATTAGAATCTAGACAGCCTCTTGATCGTTGCCTTAATTTCTCTTAGTATTTCAACACTTTTTATAAGTGATTTATGATAAGTGTTTAATAAAAAAATCACCGTCTGAATGCACACTGTGTACAGAAGAAATGTTTGTGAAAAAGCTGTACGCAGCCGTTGCTTAAATTCTGAATTACATTACCACTACTGAAAACCCGATGGATATTCCCAATTTTCGGCAAAATTTTACTTCACCTTAAGAAAAAAACTACTTGGCCACTCAGTATGTTACATATAATTTCGTTACAACTTATTCCCGTTTGAAATTAGCTTCTTCTAAATGAACTGACTAATAGAATCGTACAAACGGAGATCACATGCTGTAGGCCTATCCTAGCACGTCGATGAAAGCTGATTGGATCTGTTTCATCTGTTCCATTTTGGAAACACACTGAATTATTTCGGCGTGTCTATCCTAAATGAATCCAGATGAGTAGAAAGCTATTTATTTACTTCCCGCCAGAAGTTATTTGCTCAAAAACTCATAGGTCCTAACACCACTGTAGGCTTGCTGAGCGAGTGGGATCCTGAGATTGTGGAACCGGTTCAGATTAGGATGACGGATCAAGCAGCATAACATAAGCAATCCGCAAAGAAGGCGTTACATTCCTGTGGCATAAGAGGAGCTTAATGAGGCTTACTGCTTAAGCCCTCATATGGTTAGGGGGATGATGATACTAGAGATCTGTCCCATGTGTTCGCATAAGAATTTTGATTATGAACATCCAGACTGGTCACTTCGCTCAGCCATAGCCTGAACTACACCTCAAACTACCACCGAGAACCAATCGGTTATTACTTCACAATACACAAACTAACCCCGTGGAAGTTATCGTCATACCAATGTCCGCAGTGTGTAACTGTTATCCAGCTTAGTCGTGTCATTCAGTGACTGCACGGTGGGATATTGTGCCACATAGTTTCGTACATTTGTGATAATTATAGCCAACATAGCGAAATAAAGTTTTGGATATTTACGTCTTACACCGTAAGTAAAGTGGCTGTAACAGACCGTACCGTGCGTTGTGCTCATACTTACTAATTAGAAATTTCTTTGTCAAACCACAACGAGATAAAACCAAAAGAATGGTAAGTTTAAAAATTTTGAATCTCTCGAAGAGATTTTACATTATTATATAACTCGTTGAGTGTGTCAAAATGTTACCAAGTTGTAAGCACTCGATATGGTTTCACCACTCAACCAATTCTTGACTAATTTCAAACATTATTTATACGATATTGCACGATTTATGTCCGGACAAATTTCGCTGCATCTTTACGAGTGCATACTGCACACCATTTACATATCAACATGAGAAGGCGAACAAGATAACAGAGAGAGTCAATTGTCAGAGTGCACAATCATTGTCACTACTGTGGTAGTGACAACCCTACAAACAGTTGTTTCTGAACACATAACACGGGTTCGAACTTTCGGATTGCAACAGCTTTAGCACAGCGCCGTGTTCACCCGTATGACGTTGAGTAGATAACACGAAACGCTGTTGTCATCAAATTGACGGCGAAGGACAGGGTCTGTAATCCGTGTGTGCGTTCAGCTTAGCTCTACAAATAAGATTCTTCGTCCATTATTGCAGAGGATGCGTCTAGTCTTTTCGTATTCGACCGCTAATGTCTCTGCCAGTTGGCCTCTATCAAATAAGCTGGCTATGTGAGCAACGAGACAGTCCGTTGGCGCCTACTTGCGAATGCGGAAGTTCTTATTTGATAACCGAGGTAATGAAACGTTATCGTAATCACTGATTGGGTCGTGAATTCTGTGCACCGACGGATCATCTGCTGCACCGCGCATTGTTCACAGTGGCTGCTGATAGTCGGAGGAAACTGTAAGGCGGCTGACGATGAAGTGGTCATGGGTTACAGGTGCCTTAGCCGTCCTGCTTAGCAAGATCAGAAAGGTGCCGTTTACGTTGTTATGGATTTCGCAACCATCAGTACTGCTGCTTGGAAACAGTCTCTGACGTGGCGGTGTGTTACAGTCAGTGGTCTATATGTATGCACAAGATTAAAAGCTCTTCCTTTTCACAGCGATTCGCTGTTTTTTCCTTTCTTCCCTCCTCTCTCTT
>JTDE01000317.1:109950-120353 GCA_014338405.1 Paragonimus skrjabini miyazakii
TCTTTTACATTTATATTTATTTATTGCTTCATTAGTCTGTAGATCATCGTTGAGACCCAGGGCAATCTAACCCAAAGCGTACGATTCAAAGCTGAAAATGGTGATGATGACGTGCAGCAAATTATCGAGCTAAATGCAACAAGCGTCAGCGTCAAAACAGATGCGGAAAAATACCACTAACAATATTGAAGAGGTGACGGGTTTAGAAAATGGAAAATAACTTAATCTGGGGTACAGAGTGGTTTACAACACTGGCACCATTGACCGTTATCTTTTATAATGTCCGATTGCATTACTGACCAAAGCGCTTTTTGCCATATGGACCTAAGTTATGGGATGGGGAACGTACTAAACTGATTTCGACGTTCGTGTTTTCCCACTGCAAAACCACAAAAAACACCGGGAGCCAGCTTATTGCGTCCAGTCTAACTCAATACATGTGTTGTGAACCAAGAACGCGGATGGCACAAGGGTCGTTTATGCAAAAGCAATACAAGGGTTATGTGTTTCAACATGACTACAAACAAAACACTCATCTGCATACTGCACTGGTCTCATAATCTCACTGTTAGCACAGACGCCAATGTTCAATTCCTTCAAGTACCAAGAAGCATTTCGTACAACGCCGCACTCCAATGCTTCTTGTATTTTTCTCGCAGCTACTTCAATGTCAAAATCCATGCTCCTGTTTAACCACTGAATAGTAATGTTGTGAGTAGTATAGTGCGATCGCTTGTCCTCAGTACGGCAATTAGTATTATGTAATCTTAAAGATACCAAGTATCCACCGGATATTTCAATATCAAGAACCGATGTTTATTAAGTTAAAACGTAAAATGGATTATGTCTCCGGGCGATTGAATAGACTGAATAAATTCTGATATGCAGATATGCTTCTGTCCTGCTTGGACTTTTGCCATATATACATGCAGAATATTTTCTAACTTACCAGTAAACACGGGAACCAGGTTGAACACACAGAGTGGTCCGAGACCAGAAAATTGAGCAATAGCAAGTTCCATAAAAAACAATGGGATGCCTACCAGGAAAAGAGACACTGTATACGGAATGAGGAAGGCACCTGAAACGTAAGACAGAAAGAGTTCAGATCAGGACAGACTGTATTAGGATGTAGCACCTAGTAAAATCGAGTTGGTTATTTTGACTGTTAAATAACATTTGACCGGTTACAAAGAACAGTTCGATATAACTACTATGTTTTCATAATACAAACTGTGTAGATGAGTGTTCGGCATAGTTGATGCTCATAACAGAGTTAATGAGCGAAGCGGTAGATTCCCCAAGTGAACATGGAACAGCCATGCATACGAAGTAAGGTAAGTTACGTAACGACTGGTCGCTCGCACCTCCGCAGTCATTCCTGTACGTTATTATAATCGTTAGCTACTACGAGTGAGAACTGAGAGAGATTAAAAGTCAATTCACTGCTACTTCAACTGGTAAGCCTAACAGTGAAAGTGGTAAAAAAAGAGTTTTGCGAAAACTAATCTCTTTGACAACTAGCGGAGTGGTGGGTAGTAACGTTGACATTATTCAATCTAGTTAGCACCAAACATGCCAAGACCTCGAACCGACAGTTGGTGGTTGTGTCAGGATGGCGGGTTATCCCATGTTAGCAATCCAGAAATGCATCCGCGATATCGCTGGATGGTAGTCACCATGAATCACCGTGAAGCACTTCCCTAGCTGGTGCGCCCGTTTTACTCGAAGCTAGTAAGCGAACAACCGGTTTATAGTTGGCTTCAAATGATGCCTTCTTTTTACTGTCCACCATGTCGCTCGTTGTAACGGGGACCAACTACTCTGTAAACACTGCTCTCAACCTCTTGTTGGTCCGTGGCAGTTATCTGTTATTTTTTACGAAGCCACCTAAAAAATAATTGATCGATTTTTGTCTGAAAAAAGGAGGCTAATCAACTAGGAAAGATGGAACAAGCGAGTAAATTAAGATAATAGCTCTGAACGTAAAAGTATACAGAAAAACAGACTGAAGGACAACTAAAGCCACTCTTAACTGATATATGTGGGTTGGTTACAGTAAATGGTGTCCCATATGATTGACGTAATAGTACTTTCTAACGCGTTAGTTACCGAGATTTTTGTATGTTTTCGATCTCACTGCAGACGGAAAACCTCAAGTTTTATCGAAATCCCCTTCATTGCAATGTATATTTCTCTTCGAACCTGAAACGGATTACCAACACTGCAGCCTTATGATTCCCCAGGGACATGTCTCACAAACATACTTGAACTAGACAACATCTGTGTTTTGGGATATTTTGCTAACCACATATTAGTTCAAGTTAGTTTTATCTCTGGTTCATACGGTAAGTCAGACCGTCACAGAAGACTAGTTTGAAAACGGGCTGAGAATATTCGTAGACGTTTTATTAGCTAGCTAACAATTTGAGTGATTCACTTAGTGGTATCCCAGAAAAATGTAGTAACTTACAAGTTCAACAACCGTCTTCTTTGAACATATCTGCATTTTGTTAATGATAAATGAATTGAGAATAATACAGCGTTATGAGCAAGTTGTTATGCTCTATGTTTCAACCACCTCGGGTGGCCTTCCTCAGGAGAGTTGTAATCGAAATCATAACGCTGTGTTATTTTCACTCAATTTATCAATATCATGTTAAACACGATGCCCAAATTGTTTGACTTCATTCCTAATAAAGTTGAAGCGGATATCTTACGTGTCTGTATTTCATCAGGAGTCAAAGATGACACGATTTCAGCCCTACTTTAAAATCGCCTCCAGACGCACGTACAGCGTTGTCAGGGTGGCCTATGGATTGAAGAAATGGTCGTGTTGTTCACGCCGATAATGAATTCGATGCACCAATCCGCTTTGTTAAGCCTACACTACGGATTTTACTATTTGTCATTTTAGGCAAACTGACAGAACGAAAAAATACATTGATGCAAAGAAATTTGTCGAAATGACATGGTGTCTCATACACGTAGTGTAATAGGACGATCCCAAAACAACTCTAGGAGACCGGAATCGAGGTGCATCGAATGACCGCTTTCTAATTTTCAAACGATAATTAAACCACGTTCGCCAAAGTGTAAAGAAGTGTCCAACAAGCACGTTTCCACGCAATGCGCGCGCTTTCGTTAATCAACCACAATTCCAGTGCACAACGCAACGGCAGTTTCCATTTGGACTTAGTGTGCACTCTAGTCTGGCTTTGACCGTGTGGCTGACGCTTTCTGTCGTGAGTTTTCTTTGTCATTTCTCGCCCGTTGGTCCGATTTTGCTGACTGACAGCTCATCCAGTCGTCTATGTTGTCGTATTGGCGTGGACTTTCGGGCAGGAGGTGTGAGTATTCCAACTCTCGGCAGAATACCTCGACGCAGGGAGAAGTGTGTTTACAAACCCACGGCGAGTAGATAGAGGACGGCGTGGGCGACCGGATGAGTCATCGTTCGACTGGATCGGACCAACGAGCGAGACATGGTGGGCAAAATAAGATGGACGACCAAATCGGAGGCGCGATTATTCCGACACTCAGAAGAATCACTCCACACGGTCGTGGAGTACGGTCAAAGCCTATAGTGGATAGGTGGAGGGCAATAGAAGCGACCGGACGAGTCATCGCTCAACGAAATCGGACCAACGGACGAAGATTGGCAGGCGGAAAACCTCCGGATAGAATGCGTCGATCACACACAAACCGGGCAGAAGTGCAAACGACGTGTGAGCGGAAACCGTGGGGTGTTGTGAACTGGAATTGCATGTGGCATGGTAACTAGCGTGTTGGACAATAAAGATTGTGCTTTATTGGACACCTTTTCGTTACACTATCTCACCACCGCGTTGAGATATTTCAGTAAGTGTTTGAATAATCGCGTTTCCGATTTGTTTGTCACACAATGGTGGGGATATCTTTGTATGTTTTGAACAACACAGGTAGCGGAAAATGGTGTTGGTCAGGCTAGTGATAAAACATCATGCACAGTTGACTGCAGCTGTTGCGGTCTCATAAACCTTTCAGTTATTTTATCTCGAAAAAAGCACTGCAGTAGAACATCGCTCATGATAGAGCTCGCCTGCAGCACATATTATAACTGGGGCCAGTATTTGGGCTCTGGCCACGCTTTTATGCCACAACCATTCTGACTATTGAACCGATGACAAAACACACGATGCAACTGGGTAATCATATACAGGCGCTCTGCCATATTTGCTGGTGAGCAATGGTCTGATTCCTGACCGCCTTGGGCGTAGACACGGTAACTCTCCTGCTAACTCAAATCGATCAGCCAGTAGCTAGGATTCCTCCCAAAGTTGAAATTACTCACCAATAATTTGTTAAACAACATTTTGATTACTGTTTAGTAATAGAGAATTTTGGTCAATGTGAAGTAACCGTCGTTTGTAATCAATCGGAGCTTCCACATTTTTACACATTTATCAGTCAGTTTCCTTCGAATATAAGCACTCCACTCCACCAGAACTCCGGTTAGGCGTTCACCAGACAACCACGTTGACCACTGCGCCCTTGATTTCACCTAACGGACGACCGTTTTACCACATTTGCTTGCCAGTAATGCTCAAATTTTCCGATCCCCTCGACAGGACTATAGTTATTACCTGTTATCCTCGGTCGATAGCATTAATCTGGGGGCAGTGGCACAGTGATAAGCATGGTTGCCTTATGTAAGCATGTCAGGAGTTCATGTATTGACTGTGGCTGGATTATGCACTACTGATGGGCTCCAACAAGAAGAAGTCATGAGTATAGCGCATTTTTAAAAGGAATTACCCAAACAGGCTATTGGAATGCGAGAGGTGAAATCAGTTTTGTATGTTAACTAATGCACATGTTTTGGTAATCACATTACTATTTATTCTTAATTTTCCTTCTCTCACTCCACTCTCCTATTCAATCCTTCTGTCTTACATGTGTTGCTTAGTTGACCAGCCCATTTTGTCTAGTTACCTAGAGTGAAAGTATTTTAAGTGCATTGATCTTCTCGTACTAGTCCTGTCCACTACTTTTCCTCTGCGACCCTGTCATTTCATCTGTGCGGGGTCTCTAACACATAACACGATTTTCCTATTCAACTTCTTGCACCCACTCCATCCGCATGTTAACAATACCTCATCTTGTTTTTCATTGGGTATAACATGTGACTCAGACGTGATCTGATATTTCTGCTAGTGTCAATATCATGCTGTATACTTTGCGATTACAATAACTTGCAAAAGTGATTGATGAGAAACGGATGAAATGTAACTGAACAAAATATTCTGCGTCTTAAATTCAACAGTTTTAACCTTGTTTATCTATACTGGTGTCCACAGCTTCGATATACCTGAGTTGAAAGCAGCCTGAAACAGAATAAACGAAAGCTTAAATTCAAAACATGGTTAGTTGTGTCACTTCCAAATCGACTTCACAAACGGTACATTAAACATAATGACAGTTCCCGAAAAAACCACTATGGAATAATCAGACCACCGAAGGAGCTGACATCATCTACTGAGAGGCCTTATTTCTGCAAGCAGCCCATATTCGACCTAAAACAAAAATTTTCCGTTCAGTGTTCGTACCATTTGGTCAGATCCTTTCAAGCTACTTAGAGAAAGCGATATTGGTCATTTGCATTCGTTCTTACATTCGCAAAATGAACTGATTGTGGCCGTGCTACAGAACGGAATATATATGATCTTTTACCTTTCCATTCTGACTAACAATGATGTCAGTCGTGTCATGAGACATTGTTGTTTCCATTAACCTCTTCTGTTACAAGAACAAAGCATTAGAATGTATGGAAATTGCGGAATCTACAACAGTTGAGAGTATCAACATTGGACCTTACACGGGCACATGCGTTGGCGGCAGTTCTGAGGTGGACAGCCTATCTGAGTCAACAGTTTGTAATCGCAAAATAGGATGATAATTGTTGTCTAACAGTAGTACGAGCTCGCGGAACTAATAGCTAACAATCAACTAGCTGGAACTCGACACTGGCCTTACCGCAATAGAAATAGGAGACCGTGAGCTGTGGATACAGTTGCCAGTTCATTGTTTCGCTAGTTAAACGCAGTTTTATAGGCAGGAATACTTAAAGCAGTTGGTTGGAGAATGTGAGACAAACATTTATCTATCACTCTGCATCCTTCTGCTGTTTGAGACATGGAGTGTTTACCTGTCTGACAGCTGTCGGACCAATAACAATAAGGCAAGTAAGATACTCCTGACAGGCTATAGTCATGCCCTTCCAGCCACTGGACATATGATTATGACGTGGTGTCATCCAAGAAATGTTAGCCCGTAGCCTGCGATCCTCACATTAACACTGATTCAGAGCACATGGATAACCTGTGGTTCTCATTGAGTAGTAACGCGGTGAATTGACTTATCAAATCAGCAACGTGAAATGTTTCCAGGATATGTCTCATAATGGAGGAAAGTATGTTTTCTGTTCGCATCAACTGTCACTGTTGTTTTAGCGTATTTATTTATATCACAGGAAAGTGGACTGACTACTGTTGCGTTCTCACCAAACAACAGTACTCGTGTCTTCGGACACATCAGACTAACATCGCCACACTTAATCCAAATGCAGTAATCAAGCGGATCCTGCACGTTACGGGTACCTAACGGTGAATGTTACCAAGCTGTTCAATGCATACTTGACAAAGACAAAGTGGGGTGTGATTCGTGCATATCGAAAGCAAACCTATATTCCTTTGAAACAAAATGTTATAGATGAGGGTGGGAAGCTGTAAGCAGGTCTCAGTGAGCCAACAATATCACCCGTCAGGTAGGAGTACATCTATTCCGATTACCTGACAGTTTGCATATCGCATTTTCTGTTGATAAATTTGATTAGTGGTTATCTGCAGTTTGTTACGATCGTTTAAAAAGTGAGATTAAAAACACTATGTTGTATGATTTATAGCGTGTTATATCTTGACGCATCCTTACGACTGTTTACTATAGATTGTTGAGTTCATCAAATAAAAACCGAACCATAAAACATTACGATGAAATATCTATAGTCTACTGGTGAAAATACCCAACAATTGGCAGAGTAATGAGCAGGTAACGAACAGTTCTTGTTGATTGCACGAAATCGGCCTGTTCCTTCTAATGGTTACCTCCCCGGCATATCAGAAAAAGTACGGACTGGTGATCTTGTAGATGACCATTCCCTATAACAGTGTCCGGTTGATGATGTCTTAACAACAAGTGCCGGGCGATAGCTGACGCAGGATGCTTATACGTTTGGGTGGTGGTGGTAGCGGTTAGCATAGCATCGGTCGGTTGCGTGATCTAACGTCCGACCCAGCTCGGGATATGCCCACCAATTCTAGTGTGTAGCCTAATACCAGAAAATAAAGATGGAACGCTTTGTTTTCGAACACCTTAAACCGCCGGTTTGTGCACCTTCCCCAATGTCCTTTCTCACCACAACCGGGGCAGCCTTCTTGTATATTTTCCTTCCGTCAACAACTGCCGTTGTGACTCCTGATCCAGTTTTGATAATGTCATGTTCACAAAGTCCTTCAGACACGCCCGAATGTCTCCATCTTCAAACGGTTGTGGCCAAGGCATCCCAAACCTGGAGTTTATCACCGCACCAGTTGTAGAAACCGCAAAGGATGTTTGGTTTTGGAAGCTGTTCACTACACCAACTCCATCAAAAAATAGTAGAAAAAATGGAATGCCGAACGCGAACACTGTTTTGTATGGCTGACCTGCATTCACATTCGTCGAGCAGCAGTGTATGGTGCTTTGCTTCCGTGATACTCCATACATTGAATTTACACATTTTCAACAGTCCATTTTCGTCCCGCGTCTTCCTGACATCGAGACATGTCCTTAAGTTCCCGCGCACATGAATTATACTGTACTATTCACAAACGAAGGTGTATGTTATAAAACAATAGGGTGTATACACGGAACTGCGTGTGTTTACACACAAGCGTGTAATTCTTCCATATCTCCTGACCTGACGAGCATTTCGGGTAATCCTGAATATGGTTCCTGTCGAACTCACTGGGCGGCTGAATGTAGAACCATGCAAACCTTTCGTTACTTAGTTGGTAAATTATTAAATCCAAAGTCGGACGGTTCTAGTTACACTATACCCTTTGTAATTTACACTGTTAATTATCACCATTGCCTGACAGGTGACGGCTTGTAACACAGTTTGTCGATTTGATTTACATGAAATGAAATCGATGAATATTCACTACCGACTATCCTGATTGAATGAAGACTGAAATGAAAAATTGGAGACCTAATAGTTTCCCAAGAATATTTGTCCTCTGTAGAATTTACACAACTAAATAGGTGGTCCACACTGTCAGCTAGTTGTCAGAATCAGTATATCCGTTTCGGGCTGTTTATTTCGGAGTGATTAGGTGTGTATATTCTTGTTTCATTTATCACTGTTGTCACAACTCCTCATACTGGATCGAAGTACAATGATTCCGTACTATCACTGGTCTCTGAGTAACACTCAAGGAGGGTGGTTGGCTGAAACATGCACTGTTCTGGACCTAGTCACATCATCTCGAATAAGGTAATGAGGAGGCGCAAATTGTATGATGTTCTAAGCTTGCAGAGGCTCCGCCTGTCAAGCGTCATAATTTCCTTCTACATGTTCGAAGCAATAAGTGTTGGCGTTGTGGCTACCCCAGTAGTCATCATTCCAAAAATTTATTTTGCCTGTCAGTCAGTTTAACCTCTAAAGCCATGACTATCATTCCACTGAACATTTTCTCAATAGTAAGAAGTAGTTACATGTCTGTGTGTGATCAGAAGGTACGGACTATTACTCCGGAGAACATAATATGATTTGTATCTTTCTATTGTCTTATTTAAATTCGAAAAGAGGACGAATTGCTTTAAACTGACTTTAACATCGACTTGGATTACTCTGACTCCATAATCGCGCGTGTTCATATGAAATGCCTAAAATCAGCTGCGATATTAACACAAGTCGTAGAAAAAATGCGTGTGTACAGTCCCGGTTTAGCTTAAGTTTGATTTGTACAATTCGCTCCGCAGGCCACGCGTTACGTAACGCGGGTAAGCGTGTGTTTATCGATTATAACATTGTCCAAATAGAACACGGCTTGAGCAGCTGGCCAAGCCAACGGTGAAAAGTGACAAACATTTATCCATCCGACTTAAAGCATGCCACTTACCTTGTACGAAATATCAGTATGAACGATAGAACAACGGTCTTCTTCGACTTCTGGTCCGTGTTCACTAATCTACCGAGTAACACAGCGATTATCATTACTGAAAACCATGCACAATAGTTCAAGAGACGTCTGTTGGGTAAACGAACTTCAGGCATTATAAGGCGAGTAAACCTTGTTGGTGAGTCGGTAAACTTGAACATTCATTGAATACAATATTAAGATCGTGCGTCTCATCGAATTTTTAAGAAAACTCTATCCTTTTTACAGCGTTTCATTATGATGGTTAAGTCAAACTTTGTTGATAACCTTATTCAGCGATCATAACGACAGTCATTTGTGCGGGATACAAAATCGACACAGTTATTTCGCCATTCGGCTATGGAGAATGTCCATTTAAGTTCACCTGGCTTTTACTGCGGTCACCTTTTTCCTGTCAGCACCAAACTCGACTTTCCTTTGTGAATCAAAGATTGGTTCGTGCATCACATCGTTTGGAACATGCTCTCACTGAATCTCCTTGCTTAGATATAAATAATGCTGATTGTTTGCCGTTATGAGATGTTTTGAAGCATTTATTATATTTGGTCATTGCTCACAGGCGAAAGTGGTTGAGCTTTCGTATAGGATAATTCGGTCGGGCGTAATGAAGGTCAGTTGCACGATGGTCAACATGGTTGCCTCATGAAAGCGTGGCCTGAGTTCTAGTCCCTGTCATGACAAGGACATGCACTACTGACGAGCTCTAATGAGAGCGAAACTCGAATCTAGTGCTTCTTTTCGAAAAGGGTCGACTGGAAAGTCTATGGGAATGCGACAGCTGCGATCAGTTGTGAGTGATGTTCAACTTGAAATTAACCAAACCCCCGACTACTCATCAGTAATCTAAAATATCGCTTAGCGGGTTTAATGAGATCGGAGATCTCGACCTGTCTAGGAGGTCCTAATCGCGGGGTTATCGATTGGAGTTAACAGGACAGTTACTGTATCTCCATTTCGAGACGATCGGGCAACCTGATCATTACTCACAAGCGAAAGTGGTTGAGCGTTCACATATGATAATTCGGTCGTGCCTAACGTGAGGTCAATGGCACAGTGGTAAACACGGTTGCCTCATGAACTGAATGTCCGTGGTTCAAGTCCCGGCAGTGGCGATGATATGCACTACTGACGAGCTCTAATGAGAGCGAAACTCGAGTCTAGTGC
>JTDE01000317.1:121637-174915 GCA_014338405.1 Paragonimus skrjabini miyazakii
AGACTCGAGTTTCGCTCTCATTAGAGCTCGTCAGTAGTGCATATCATCGCCACTGCCGGGACTTGAACCACGGACATTCAGTTCATGAGGCAACCGTGTTTACCACTGTGCCATTGACCTCACGTTAGGCACGACCGAATTATCATATGAGAACGCTCATCCACTTTCGCTTGTGAGTAATATATACTTCAGTTTATAATGATTAGAACAAACTGCCCGTTGTTGATGAACCCTATAGATTGATGGCCTATCTGTTTCAAGTGAGAAAAACATTGTATCAGGGTCTAGCATTAATGAACAGAACCAGTTACGAACGGCGTAATTCTGCTTATTCCACGCTTCTGGAAACTCGAAATTAGTCCGTTCTGTCCAGTCATGATACCTAAAAGTAGTGCTGGCTGAAAATGGCTTATGTTCAGCGCGCAGCTGTAACAATCACCGCCATTATCCCCGTGATATGATGTTTTCTGAACCCTGTCACCTAAACGAGACCTGGGCGTTCATATCTTTGGTCAGAACGCCTATATCAAAACCATGTAATGACCGTAGTAGAGCAATCGGTCAGCTTGTAGCTTGGTGAGAGCTCTAACTCGAGATCTTCGCTAATCCAGAATATCATCCACCAAGCAACTGAACAGAAAAGTGGAGGTAAGATATTCCTTCCGAAAGTCATCTGAAATACAAGAAGCTCAGAATAATTGCTGATATATGCCCGTCTAGACAACAGGTCCATTAACTGAGCAACCTTTAGGTCCAAGTATACCACAGCTATTGACTGATAAAACGAACAGCGATGAAATTTTCACCTGTTCTTCTTGCGGAGCATATAAAGCTTCATAATCTTTCAGCAGACAGTTTGTAACTGTGTTTCAGTCCATGCCAGTCCTTGACGTATTCTGGTACATAAATTCTCAGTCGACAATTAACAATAAACTATGCAGAATCAGCAGAGCTACATTTCCGAAGTATATGCGGTGCTCCAATGGGACTGTCTTCTTCGCAGCAAATTGTATAGCCGTAAAGGTTTCATCTCAGCACCAGTTTGAAGCAATCACATCAACTCAGGAGACGTAGACAGGTTAACTGGCAGCGCTGTGTTGCTGTTGCCCAAGCTGGTCATTTTATGATTGCGCGCAGGTGATCTATGGTTTAACCATAAAACGAAGCGAGTGCAATAAACGACACGGTCCGTTTTAAGTTATTCAGTTCAGAATGAAAGACAGTCTTTAACGGAATGACATTGCTGGTAGCTGAAAACAGTGTGACTAATTTACGTCCATCGTTGGGTTGCAGGGGCGACTTCGAATTACGTATTACCACTGTTTGTGATGAGATGTTTAATCCGCTACGTATGGTTCATGAAGGGGTATAATTACAACCGATCATCATTGCTGGTAAGTCGCATCCGGATACCAAACGTGTCATCTAAAATGTGACAAAATGCGCGTTCGACTGGATAGGTCTAAGTTAATTTAAAGATCAGAAGTTCAACCTGAAAACGCTGACGTTACAGTGAACCATGAGTGAAGAAAAGCATATTTCTTTGAAAAATCGTCAACTTTTTGTTTTTCTGCAAACCAGTCATTGTTGCATGCAACTATCAGTGTTCAGCACCTGATTGTACCACCCGTTATTACTGTTAACAATAATTCTAATTGTACTACTAATTAGCAGTTTGGAGATTTATGATTTCAAATGAGACCCAGTTGTGAAAACTCAAGGTTTCGACTGGATTCGAACCAGCGAAAGAAAAACTATGCCTCAACGCGGCAAGCGCTCTACCAGCTGAGTTACGAATACTAATGTGGAGTGACGATTAGTCACGGGTTTAGTCGACATGTTATTTTGGATTTCTGTGTCGTGCAAACTCAATAACCAGCTTCTCTCCAGGTTCACACTAAATTAAAATTCTATTGGAGGAGCTCAACAGCAGTACATGTGCTATCCACAAACAGAATTATAACTCAGGTTCATTATATATGTATATATATATATATGTATCATTAGCAGACATAAGCCATTAGCTTGAGCTTAGAACGATCAGCCATAGTGGTATGCAAGTGAAGTTCAGTTTGCCAGAATACTTACAATGGACATACGGTAGCTATTCTGCAAATTAGATCGATTATTTTAAAATAAGAGCTTCCGAGTGAATTTGGAATTAAATACTACCTTACACCTACTGAACAGTGTTTTGTTTACTGATCAACATTCAAGAACTATATGATTGTCCGAATTTACCAAATCTTGACAGACGATATCTTTAATTGTTCATATAATGCACCGTTCTCACCCGTTTGATACGCATTTATTTTGTGCAAAGTGATAAAACACATCAAGGCAAGCGGTTTTGTTGTATTAATAAACACATATAAAGTTCCATGAAGTGAATTTTCAAATTCAACTCATAAATCAGCACCAGCTTGCGCGAGTTGTTACCCGATTATGGAATATAAATCGACTCTAACATACTAAAAGTTGGGGAACTTACCACCTCCCTGTGAGACTGCCAGATAAGGAAACCGCAAAAAGTTGCCCAGACCAATAGAATAGCCACTGCATGAGAGTACTGTCTCTGCAGAACTAGCCCAAACACCACGTTTACGTTTCTCTTCCAACAGTGTCATTAGTTGACTCCTTGAATCCTCTAAAGCACATTCGTTGACTGATGGAACACCCACACGGTGTTCCTCGGGTTGTTCATTCGAACAGCTCGTCTCTACGGCTGACATTCTTTTGACGTAGTCGTCTAAGCAAGAGAACATGGTCAACACAGCAAAATGTCTACGACTTACGCAAAAAGTGAAGTGTGATTTTTTTGTCAAACTCTGTACAGCATACAAATAATCTCAAGTTGGACACACGATATGTGATCGAGTTTCGCTGACCATTGACAAAGATCGTTTGTCTAACAGCTCAGACGCCAAACGCAACACTTGTCACGATTGTACTTGACCGACTATTTACCAAAGACTGAAATTAACGAAGGCCATTTCAGGTTTTGGTTTGCCGTGACCGCGTGATCGCATCGACCCACTAGATCAAATTTATCACGAAATGTGGGTGACCAATTGTAGACCAATTGTAGAACAACTGTGCAGAACTGGACAGCCTGCGTGAAAATTCAAACTGGCAGTGACACAAGCACATCTTGATTTCAGAATATTCTCCCTAACCGATACCTAAAATTTACACCGGTGGATGCCGCAGGGTATAGCATGCGCTCAATGTTGGACGGATTAAAAATAGTCGCTGAATCGGATCATTACAATCCGGTTTTCAAACTTACTTGAAGAAAGTACTCTATCGCATATTGGTCTCCTCTTTTCCCCATCACCATGATTGCTCGTTTTTTCTTAGGGATTGCGTACGCCCGTTTGCGCAATTAAATCTGGTAGATTGTCCGTAACACATCCTTCACACCTTCTTGTGGAAGCCTACAAAATGATTCCAGACAAAATTTAAGTGTGACGATTTTGACAGTGATTGCTTCCATGATACATGCTTATCTGCTTGGACTTGCAATCTGCCGTGTCCGCCTTACGTCAACACGTAGCCGGCCACATAATCCCTACCGGATGACGTCTATTCATTCTCCCGCTACCGCCAGATCGGACAGGCGAACACGTGCATTCGTTCTAAAGTTGGCAACGATTGCACAGCGTCTGACTCGGAGAGTGAAACTGTGGCAATCGGTGAGGCGTCTACATTAAAGTCATTCAGAGTAAACCCATTCTACGTGATTTGCACATTGTTCTATTTTACGTCCTTCTGTTGTACACATGGTACACAAGTATAAGCGCCGGGTTTGCGTACTGCGTGATTACATCTCCCACAAATATGAACCTTGCAAGCCATCCTCAATTGTTCTGCAGAGCGTGATCTTCAATTTCCAACTGAGGGGTATAAATAACATGTTGTTTGATTTTGTCTGATTACATTTTAGTGCATATCGCTTTGTGACTGCATGTATCAATCACACAAATTGCGCACAAATTGGGTACCATGCATTCACTCCTCCGTTGATTATCCTCATGGTAAGCTAACAATACAAGACACGAACGAATCTTCCAACATTTATGTGAATGAATTAGAATGGGCACCAGCAAATATGACGAATAGGAATTGTATGAACATAACATTTAAAATGTTCTGTGTTACTTTCAATTCATAATAAAAAGCGAGACAAAGAGAAATGGTCGGTAGACATCAGTACTGACTGCAATTCACTCGGTTTTCCCGTGTAATACTTTGAGGTAGTACAAAAGAAGTTGTTTGTTGATAACACCAAGCGTGATGGCCAAAAATGAGCCCTATAGAAAAGGAAAGTAGAATGATTATTATAAGTCATTTGCGGTTCACAACTAACAGGGTAAAATGGTCAGTTCCATGTCAAACTCACAATGGGGATGCTGTGGATATCTTCCTGACATGCACTTTGAAGTTGTGAAACATTACTGCACTGAACTACTGATGAGTAGTTTGCATTCAACTCAAATGGAATGTGAACTTGATCTCCAGCTAATACCCGAATTTTGAATTTCACATCGCTTTAGCTATGAAAGACTTTACTCAGTAATGACTTCTATCTATCATGATGTATTGCGCACGGCGCGATTTCGCACATTCTCGGATATTGTGTTCCTAACAGAGAGATGTCCGAATGACAAACATGTCTACCTAAAGAACAGTTGCTTGAGACAGGGTTATTCCGGATTTGTAACTCTCATTGAGAAAACGATCGTTCAAAGCTATATGAGAGAATGTTGTCAGGTTTGAATTGAATGCAATGTTCACACGTAATAGCGCAAGGGCAGGTTAATGAAGTCAAAAATGGCTTGTTTGGATAGTGATATTCAAAGGAATCAACACATTACACGGATCCGTTCGTCACCAATAATCGCACCTTACAGCCGTATGCCAAACTCGGATTGACACCTGGCTAAACTGCATATACCTTCTATTGGGTCATGTGTTGGTGGTTGTCTTCAGCGATGACAGATTGAACCCACTATTGCACATATGATATTAGAGATTTCGCTTTCGCAACTGATCACGTGGACATACGAGTTAGAATGAATCAGTTGAAATATGAGTGGAAAACAATTCCGTAAGTCACATCTGATTACTTAGTAGCGCTTCTTGCAGCAATAACTTGTGACAAGGTACCATTCACTAGGTTGTTCTGTGTTGTTTGACAATGAGCCCAGAATAGACGTTCATCATAATGTTGTTCAGCAGTTCGAGCGACCTTAGATCTAACTGTTCGCTGTTTAGTCCTTACGATGACCCAGACATTGTACCAATATGCAAGCCCGTGTTTTACCATAAGACAGCACGACAACAAATACTCGAATTTGCGATGCCCATTAGCTTGGTTTAACCTATGCTTAACTGCATACAAACCGATTTCATGTACGCAAACTCTATCGAGCTGGACACGTAATACCGTAACATGCTGACTGTCTGCTCGACATAGCAAATTTCGAGCCACTGCTACCGCATAACGCATTCGTTCATGAGATCTGCTGTATCTCAGTGTATTGAGAACCGTTCACGCTGAGGCTATTGTGCAGGTCTGGTGTTCAATCGAGGAGACATTCCCCCCGGAATGTGCTTGGTTTCAACTGATGTGCTTAGATGGTGGAACTATCCACAAGAAAGTACCACCACAGAACGAATGTTCGCCAAGCTACCTAGTACTTCTTGTCTATTCAAGCTGGTTGTTCGAATTGCTGCACGCATCAGATAGTTCTGTACAAATATTGCCTTACTCACAATTACTGATGAGTAGTCGGGGATTTGGTTAATTTCAAGTTGAACATCACCCACAATTGATCGCAGCTGTCGCATTCCCATAGACTTTCCAGTCGGCCCCTAGCAGGTTTAATGAGATCGGAGATCTCGACCTGTCTAGGAAGTCCTAATCGCGGGGTTATCGATTGGAGTTAACAGACAGTAACTGTGTCTCCATTTCGAGACGATCGGGCAACCTGATCATTACTCACAAGCGAAAGTGGTTGAGCGTTCACATGCGATGATAATTCGGTCGTGCCTAACGTGAGGTCAATGGCGCAGTGGTAAACACGGTTGCCTCATGAACTGAATGTCCGTGGTTCAAGTCCCGGCAGTGGCGATGATATGCACTACTGACGAGCTCTAATGAGAGCGAAACTCGAGTCTAGTGCTTCTTTTCGAAAGGGGCCGACTGGAAAGTCTATGGGAATGCGACAGCTGCGATCAATTGTGGGTGATGTTCAAATTGAAATTACTCACAATTATCAAGTAGGCAGAATATATTGATGGTTTTTCCTGATTCGTGATCTGTTAGGGACCATTTTATTTCATATAAACTGAACATCGTTGAAAATTGATCGCACTTGTCGCATTCCCATAGACTTTTCGGCCAGCCCCATTTTCGGAGTGACATTTTAGGCTGGAGTCACTTTAGGTAGAGTTCATCGGTTGCTTATATCCTTGCTACGATCGATACATGAGCTCCCAACATGTTTTCATTAGGCAACCATGTTGATTACTAAGCCATGAAGCATTACGTGAAAAATCACATCACATTCGCTTATACATGATGCTCAGAGTGTCCGATTTCCTCGAGACGAGAAACAGGAAGTACACCGTCAATTTCATTCCAATGATCCCAGAACTAGGATATCTGTCCAAATTGCATGCTTTGAAATCATTCGGGTGTTGGACGCTATTTTGGTGTATGTTACGTTGTGACGAACATTTTAAAGAAGTATCGTGAAAATGACACCATTCGCAGTCATACATACTGATACTAACCTCTCTCAAACCTGTGAAGTGTGTTGGCTTGGTGACTCATTTGCTACATCTGAAGTTGTGCGTCGATAGATCTCAAATAATCTCATGCGAAATAAGATATGATGCTTTCTAATGAGTAGTGGATTATTTCGATAAATCTTAGTCACCCACATTTGACCATCATTCTCATCTTCCCTCAAACTTGTCAGTCATCCCATACGTAAAAGGTAATTGACTCGATGACTTTTCACGTTGATGTTCGTCAGCAGTGTATATCCCCGTCTAATGTCAGGCTAATCAAGCAGTAGTTGACACATGAAAGTTAGGTTGGCTTTCGAATTCCAGTAGTGGTTGGGATTTCTACAAATGACCAGTTCTAGTGAGAAAGAAATTGGACTCTGTCACTTATTTTTGAATGCGACTGGTCAAAATGTCTACGGGAACACAAAACTGGTAAGCAATTGCCAATGATGTTCCACTTCTATAAGATCAAATTATTTCAACTCAAAAATCGTTACCTGTAAAGAGACAGTGGCGATTCCCAGGTGGTATATATAGGGCTTGGGAATGAACATTGAGAAGAACAGTATTGACCAAGAGGCTGCCACATACAGGAGCATGGAGGTCATTCGATGGACGTGGATACTGAAATGAAATATACACCAACACGTGTTAGGCAGAATGAGTGAAGAACTCATTAAATCGATAAAACATTTGAACATGCCTTAAATGGTGATTCATAAAACATATTAGCGGTTTTGGTTAAAGACGAATAGCCCGCTATAACACTCCAAATATCCCTACGGAACTTTACGACAACACCTAGTTTACTTCAAAATAATACTGATATGACTTCACTTAATCAGGTTCTTTATTAATGGGTTTGGGAGTATCTGCAAGTCTTTTACAAACTGTTCCGTGTTGCTTAGAACGAGGAGTTTTCGCTTGTTCCAAGCTCTGCCCCGTTTATTATTGCACAGAGTGTGGCGGAATTCATTGCTGACATTTGGTAGCAGGAATCGCCATTTGGACAGGTGAGCAAGTTGTTGGAGGAGTTAGTCTGACCTCAACTTTTGTTTCGGCAAACGTGACACAGTGTATACATCACTTGTGACCAGTTGAGTAGCTCCATGTATGAATTTAGTTCCAAAGAATGTTCCAATTTGCATATGGGAGATTGAGTTGGACTGTGACCTATACTAACCTGGCCATCAAATCAACTCGTGAAATTTTCAAGCGGCTCAACGATGCTCGGAAGTTAGAGGAAAGCCCTCTGAGTCTGAATCGACGAGGTCTACGAAGATTAACGACACTTGGAATGGTTATCTACCGATTCGATCTCTTGAAGATGCTTCAACTAGTTTGTGAAACTACAAACTGACCGGACTGATTAGTGAATGCAATAAAGCAGTCTCATATAAACGATACTGTGAAACTCATTCTGCATTAAAACATAGCTGACTGTTCGATGATCCTATTTGATAGACTTCATTAGTGACTTGATTTTCAGATGTTTCTATCCTAATGTATTTAACAACCCGAACACTGTCATGCCTTCTGTTCGTATAGAACTAATGACCAGTCTGATAACTCGACATACATATGATGATGATGTCCTTCTTGTTCACTCTCAGTGGCTTCAAGTTAGCAAATTGTGTAACAAATATAAAGAGGAATTAGGAAGCTGCTATCAACAGATTTCACGGTGGGTAAACTGCAGTTAATGCAAAACGCAATATGCGTTCAGGTTTTATTTAGTTAGCACACAATACTGGTCCGAAAGTGTAAATCTTTGTCGTAAAGTTAAAATTGCAAGATCACAATGAGTTCAAACATGTTATCCAATGATGAGGAAAAATACCACTACTTAGAACACAACAACTTGTGAAACACTCAACTCACAGTAATTTTTCTATGATCAGTGGTCCCAGATATGCAGGCGTTTCAATGTTGCACTCAACCAGCAGACGAACGATTAAGCCGATCAATAAATCTGCCGACATCGTGCCAACGAAAATGTGGAACAGGAAAGATTCTCGTGCTGGTAAACAGAGCAAGTCCCCACCAAATGCGTTACGATCAACTAGTAACCAAGGGACGGCGATCATGACGACCGGAACAAACAGACTGAACATGAGATTGCACTTAATCTTCATCCTGGAATTGCCCAGTATGAGGATTTGAAATGTGGCTACCATCTCGCAACACAGCCAGCTCGTTGTCAAAATACCGGCTACGTATAAACACATACTAACAACGTGGCAACCAACACGAGAATGACTGACGAACGACTGGGTCAATATGGTTCCGTGAAGAAAAGCAAACGACGCACATAGAATGAAGTGTAATATGGGAATGCTGCGGAAACGTGACCTAACCAGCTTGAACATAGTAATTCCCAGGAGGACAAAGGAGCATACCAATGAGATTATGTTTGTGCCCAAGACAACTGTTCTCGTCACAACTGAATGACGTTCTTCATCTCGCATCCCAAACAACGTCCAGTATGATACATTGCGTACGCTTGTATCCTGGCTGTCACTGAACACAGTGTATACATCATGAATCGGACATATGCAGTCAATGTGAGTTTGGTTAGACTTGGTGTTGTCGCAACTTACAGTGTTCCAATTGGCCGTGTTTGGATTTTGCGTTTCAAAGAAAGCACAACGAACCGAAAGTGCTATATTGCACGGCTTCAGATCATCTGGCTTGGGCACATTCCACTTCATTCTCCCAGTAGTTCTATAATAAAATGCTTGCTCACATTCCTGTCGTCTAGTGAAACGTAATGTCAATTTGATTGTTTTGTTCAAGGTAGAATACCAATTTCCAGAATCGTCCAGGAAACTCTCTGTAAAAAAGTGCATCGCACTTTCACGTTTAAATTTATCTGTTGGTTCTTCAGTTTTCTTAATCGGTAAACTTCTCTTACGACGTCTCACGTTTGTGTGGGTTGGTTTTTGATTTTTGATGTAAGAAACCACGGTTTCTTTTATCCAGTCAACTGGGTAAACACTGAGGAGGCTGAAACAAGTAGTTCTTAACATGCTCATCTCATTTTCAGACACTTTGGAGCAGACGGAATTCCCCGATAGTTCAAGATGCTCCTCGTAAAGACTACTGTTATGAGACGTGACGATCAATTTGAAAGATCCCGCTGGTATGCAAAATTCAAGTATTTTCCTCCCATTGTATGATGGTTCCAAAGATCGGCAGACTGTTTGCGATACTCTTCTCACAGTTATCCTTAAGTGGGATGGAAGTATCACTTTGGAATGTTGGTCTGTACTTGTGAGCTCATAGTTTGCCAAGTGTGCACCCAGTCGAATCAGTAACCGCGCTACGCACCCATTCTTCTTCGTGGTGTATTCAATAAATTCATGTGTTGGATTTCGATAGGCTCGTTCGATTGTGAATGACCATTGCTGCACTAGTACTAGCGTGGATCGCATAAGTTCTGTCACACTGCTGTTCTGCGTTTGATTTGACGCATACATGGAGTCCAACAGTTTCAATGCAATAAGCAGAACTCTGTGTAGTTCCAGTGGATTGTTTGTCCACCTCGATCGTGCAGCAACTTGACGAAGATTGTCCTGAAATAGTAGACGGTAGAATATTGCACTGAACCTCAACCAAATATGTCTACAATTGCTGAAGTTGGACATTAGTTGGCGTCACTACTTACTACTCAACCCTCGCGTATACTGAAACGCGTCTGTAAGATCTGCAACTATGAATAGGCAAAACATTCTACGGAACATATCAAACGTGAAATATTTGTCATATATATATATATATATATACGATAGAATACATGGTAGAATACTGTAACTTAAGCGTTGAACACATGCAACTTACCAGACTGCGGTCCAGACATACAGATCCATCGGCAATCGCGCAATTATGCCATTCGGCGCAAGGAACTGGCTCAACCAATTGTGCATCCAACGAGCACATGCCAAGTAATTTTCGTTTCGTCGATCGTGGCATTGAACAACTCACTGCACTTGACTCCCAGAATGCTTGAAAAATTGAAAAACCATATTTGAATTGCAACCTGTTAATTTCCATATAAGTTAGTGTGCTTTGTAAACGAATCCACAATATGTCACTTATTGTAGACGCAGGCACAGCGCTCTGGTTCATTTGTCAGATAAGGTGACTTGGTTGAAAATCGAATATTTTGTTACGTATTTTATACAGTCTGCATTTCACAACGATAATATTACGGCAAAAAGCAAAACAACCCTTGTTTTGAATGTACAAGCCACCCAGGTGTGTGATATTCGACCGATATTCGACAGGGTTATCAGTTCATTATGCTGACAGTCCGGTTCGATCATCAGTTTTCATTGAGTCCATAAATAAGTTCATAGGTTTATGATTAATTATAAAGGGGGAGAAGAATCTTTGCTTGGACATTCTCGCGAGATCCGTGAGAATGAGTTAGTATAGCAGTTAAGAAACCTGTAGCTTCTCTCGTATGTCCTGTTGGAGAAATAATATAAAACTCCCAACCGATTCAGCTGTGAACATAAAGTGGGGCAATGCGTTCTAATGTGAACCGATCCTAACTGTGAAGAATTTTGATCTGCAGAATAAATAATCTTTTCCACTACTCAAGTTCAGCGGATGACCAGTTAAACGTTCATTCTTATTCGGTGAGATAAGATGGATGATACGGGGTGTGGAATGTTTTTAGGCAAGTATTAGGTTTCCCCGGAGGTGCTTGTAATTCATTGAGAATCGACATCATTCTACCAGACTTTCCGGATAATGGATTTTCCTGAGCCTCATAATTCTCCTAATAGCCTATCTGTGAACATTTTTATCAAGTGACAGATCTTTCATAAGATGAGTACGACAGGTCCGTATGTTTGTTTTCAGGTGTGGGCAGACCATCGGGGGTGGACATAGAGGGAAACACTTCGTGATGGGATGTCCCATAAATTTTTCAGGAAAGTTCATAGATGTTTGGTTTTTGTTTAGCTATACCAGCACATTTTGCAGACGAACTTAAACTGAGCTACCAGTGATCGTCTAGACTGAGTGTGATGAAGTACTGCGAAATTTATTTCGTGATAGGCATTTAGACCTGTATTTTGGAGAATATATTATTTAGTTCCGTGTAGATGGCTGAATTCAATTATCTCGTGATAACTGCGATCAAGTGGAGCTGTGATGTGTGAAGCAGTTTTAATCAAACTATTGAAAACAACAGAAGGTTATGAAAAACAACATACGAGACTCTCAATAATTTTACAGAATTTGCCAGGGGAAGGTTGTTTGTATTAATCGGTTATGTTTGTACGAGTAATCTGTTATACTGTACAGTCGAGGATGTTGTGGATGTGAAAACAGTTCAAGCTGAGTATTCGGAACTGTCAGATTGTCTCTCTTCGCTGACATCAGAACGAACACCCTGATTAATGGGACGATATTGCAATAACTCACCAATATTATTGATTGCTCCGTTGACAAATATAATCTCTGTTTCTTGCTGTGCATTCTGCATGGAATAGATGGCTCTGTTGATATAAAGTTCCTCACTATTTTCGGACAGTCCTGACCGTGTTGGTGTTTCAAAGGTCAAACTGGTTGCGTGCTTTCGATGACCATCCAAATAGAGTTCCAACATTCCTGGTCTGTTGTGCGTTCGCTGTGACCAGTGAAGTCCAACATTTGTCCATCTTCCGAGTTGTGTACTGTTTCCAACGTTTATCATCCAAAACTGGTTTCCAGTTGCCAGGGAAATGTTCATGCCAATCTGAATGGTACCGCGTTTGTTTGATGCAAACAACACCACCGTTATTCCTGTTTCCTTTGTTTTTCCAGTCATAAGCAAAGTCGATTTCAGCTAAACGGTGGAAAATATGAAATAAGTTATCCTAAAGAAAAACTTAGCTGTAAACACCAAAAGGATTGCAGTCTTACGAATAGGTTTCATAAGAGATCTACCTTTGACGCATACCTCATCGTTAACTACTAAATGAGCTATTATGCGGGAACACTAATCGTATTAATGAACAGCCATCAATCAAGCTTCATTTTCATATAGACAAATGGAAAACGTGAAATATGTGAACGTACATTTTGCAACGGTTCGGGCAAAATTGGTGCATCATTTCCGTCGATGAAATTATCTATGCGTATCCAAAATGACAGAGTTAGTGCGCCGTGCTTGCATCGTCCTGGCTTGGACAAACATGAACTATGAGCAGTAGGATACCCACTGAGAAACGTGTGAATTGCTGTTGATGAATTGAGTTCACCCACGTGGTTAACCTCTGTTCCACGAAGTTGTAACAGAAGATCAGTATCGGAGTAACATAAAGAATCCGGTTTATCTTCTCCTAAATTTAGTGACATCGTATGCTCATAATTGTCGGCAGTGGAAATGTCAGAAGCGCACAGAGCAACCCCTCTCCCGACGTACATCCTCAAATTAAGATTATCGTCAGACGACCGACCACTGTTGGCTTCTGGTTTTGATATGGTCTTGCTAGCTTCTGATAATACGTTGTAGTTGCCTGTGATGTGAATTCCCTGCCCACTGATATTCAGTTTCAAACTGATCCACGTATTTATTTCACCCACGTTTGCAATTGGAACAGTATTTGTCAAGGTTGTCATAGTCCGTCGAACTTCCACAAACAACTGATTCATATGTATGGTCACTCGAAGTCCTACCCTATCGGCAGGTGCGTCGAACGGTGTTGAGCGAAAAACTTCAGTTGGACTCACATCTTGAAATGTTGTGTTTAAGAGTTTGAAGGTGATAGAAAACGTATACGATAGACACCGTGTTGGGTCCACAATACAAGAATGCTTAAGATTGCTGTTCCCATTTCTATCCACTGTGTCGCCGGTCAGAACAATATAGGAGTCAATGCTACCTTCAGTGCATTTAGCTCCACTCGGTGTTCCGAACTGATCAGGTTGGGATGTTGCGCGTACTGGTATCAAACGCTTTGGTGATATATGTTGGATGATGCCGCTAACCGTCCAGTAGAATGTGGAACTCCGCAACATTACCAACTTGTGATAGTCGATGCCAATGAGCTTTGCAATCTGCACACCCTCCAGTGCTTTCGGTTGGAATGTGACCATGACAACAGAAAACGTGGCGCTTGAATCATTTAAAAACTTTGAAGAAATGATCACTTGGTCTGTAACGGTGGTCCCTGTTTCTCCATATAGAGTACCGATGGTTGTCAACATAAATGTGTGAGGCATTGAATATATATTGCCTTTTAAAACACTGAGTTGTCCACAGCGTCCCCGTAATCTGCCGTTAACATACAAACTCAAAGTAGATTCATTGAACACACTGCCAGGATTCCACACTAGTGCATAATGAACCCACTGCCGGTTGATGGTGGATTCGGACAAATCCAAGCTAGGGAATTCACAATGCCACTCGCTTGAATTGATCTCGATCATGTACCAACCAATGATCGAACTTCGGTTTTGGCTAATTGCCATGCCAAATTTCCCCTTATCACCCATGAACAGGATTATGGGCTTTGTGGTATTGTGGTGCTTTTGATTGGTTGAAAATGCCAACCGCAGCCAGCCCCCGATGCTGAATCCCTGGAGTGAAGAGAACAACAAAAGTTGGTATATATATTGTACACAGTATATATGATATATATCACGCCATGAACAAATATATATTTTGACTGAACTAACCTCCAGACAGAAACTTCTATTGGTTCTACATCGCCATCGATGAGGAATGTCGAGACGCAGTCCGCCACCACCTCGCAACTCCACAATTTCTGGATCTTGCAGGAGACTGACTCGAGATGAGTTTTCACGTGAGTACACGGGACCCGGTCTACTATCATCGGCTGCTGTTGCACTGGCCAGCTGATCAATTGGTGAGTCAACTAACTCTGCGCCAAACCAAATGTGTCCCTTGAAGTTGCGCAATTCCGAAATTCCTAAAAGGCCGACCATTTTGTTATATTCTCGTGGCCGTAGAAACTGATTGAAATAAGCCACTTCGCCAACGGCGAAATGGGCCATCTCTCAACTTGGATTATTCTGACCGTGAGTGCGTGAAGTCTCCCAGTTTGCCATATAAGGCGTCAACCAAGTTGATTGATTCATATTGTTTAAGCGACCTAAAACGACGTATGGCTCCGCTAATCTCTCGATGTTGACTGTTGTGCCACCCTCGTCAGAGCTCGTGGATTGTATTCCATCGACGAGCAGGATTATTCCGACGTCTTGACGCCACACCAGTCCAATGTTGATCCATTTTCCTGTCGGTGCCGTAATGTAAACAAAACGTTTATTGGTAGATGTGGTATCAGATTACGTTGATTAGGACAGTGAGGAGATGTCATGTGCTGTGTGATCAAATAGGTGCATTTATCAGTGAATGCACTGAGACAATCTGCATCAACACTGAAGTAGGGAAGCCTATTGATTGGTCACTATAAAATGGAGTGTTATTTGAATACTAACAAAATCTGTTTTTACATATTAGTGGAACCGTTGAAAGTTGTCGCAGTTCAAATTCCGACTCGAACAAGGATATGCACTACTACTGAGATCTAATGAGAATAAAACTCGATTTTAGTGATCCCTCAGGAAGTGGGCTAATTGAAACGCTTGTCTGAATGACTCCGATCGAACTTAGATGAGGTTGAACGTGAAACAATCTTCGATTTACCAAGTTAGCCAATATGTTATCAAGAAACAAACATCCAAACAATCAGAAACAATGCACTGTTACGATGTAGTTGCTGATCATTGCTAGTTTACGCAAGGTGAAACAAACATCTCTCCCCATCAAACCTACCCTCTTCGAAACTGTTGTGGTCTTGCAGAAGCTTCCATTCAGTATGTTGATGTGACACAGAAGCTCCAAGCGAGAGCTGATCGGTAAAAATGGAGACGCCACGACTGATAATCCTTTCGCCCATCCCGGTTCCTGAATCACCGGTGGACAAAATGAATCTGTTTCGTTCCTTACTGACCGAAAGCAGTCTGATCCACAGTGATAGTGAAAATCCTCGAGCTCTGCAAGATGACGTTGATGGGTCATGTAGGCATTCTCCGGACCACAAATTCGATAAGTTTCCTGCAGTTTCATCCACGCCCCGACCTGTTTCCGAGAAACAAAATTGATTATAAACTTAGTTCTTTGCTGAATTCGGCCGAGTTCGAAATGAGATGCGTTGGTTTTTTCTATAGAAAGTAATTATTGCTTCGAAGACACTTCAATTCGATGGAACAATAATGCGTTGGAATTGGGGATTTTAGTGATGTAGTAGAGCTGCGTTGGTTCCCGTCCCTATTGTACAATATTGACTCCTGAGAGAAGAGTAATTCTATGGGTATTTATGAATTAAGCCTTTGTGAAAAAGTGTCTGATTGGGACAATTTATCTCTCATCGCATGGGAGACTATCGAGCGAAATGAACGGAAGTTCACAGTTTCTAGTCCGGTTTGAAATGGTGTTTGCAAGTCACTTCGGAAATATACAAATATACAAGTTTCCTCGGTGAACCACGATTTGAAAGGTGAAACAAACGCCGTACTCACCTAGTAATAGATAATGATTACTTCCCATTTCCAGAAGAGGGACCAAGGATTTTTGCATATGATCCAAGCTTGAATAGTGTAACTGGCTACGGTGCGGTTTATAGAATGAGGCCAGTGCATAGCCGGGCACACCAGTTTGCGACCGATCCACAGCGGGCTTCAAATATTTACCAGTCTTCGGATGTAAGCGGACTGCGACTTGAGTCAAACTGTCTCGTGAAATGTACAAATCCGGTGTCCAGTAGTAAGATGCACTTGTCAACATATTGAATTGTGACCCTGCACACAAGAATATAAATCCTATAGCATTGGGAGTTAAGATAGTGCAATTACGATGCTCATTATAATCCTTAACTGTGAGATTTACTTCGACATCCACTCCAAACAGCCTGAAACACGCGGTCGTTCACAGAACGCAACAACATGCTGCACTGTTATGCATTCATTTCATCACACAGCTAAATTCATCTGTATGAATGCAAACAGAGCAGTTTGTTGAGTGTTGATTGAATAGTAATTGAAAATTGCGCCAACAGCTATCGCATTCCAGTAGAAAAGTGAACAAAAATGAGATATCATGTCAGATACGGTTAACTCACGTGAGTAGCCCAAAAATCGGTGACTTTCGAATTCTTCGAGTGCGCGCAACCAGATTACCAGATCGTTCATTGAAGTGTTTGTAAATGAACTACCTGGATGTGGATCACCCAAACGAATCCAGCGTTCGTCAACTCCAACATTGACCTTGTTCGCGATGGATTCCTTGTTTATTTCGCTCACTTGCACAGACTTTCCATTAAAATAAGCCATAATCTGGAATTTCGGAAATTGTCTGTAAACGATACCCAAATTGAACCACAGTCCATATGGGATTTGTTCCAATATTTTGAAGGAGTGTGTCACATTGTCCATGAAAACTGTATGAGAACATTGATAAACGGATGGAAAGAGCATGGTTAGTTGAGTTTATGTTTTATTCTCTTGGTTGTTCAGTTAGTGGAAGTACAGTTTTGACAACCGATGACAAATCCCGAGTAATCATCTGTAAGTAATTGAGGGGATTCAAAAATTCTGGCGTACCACTGCTTGCACTGGAAGCCGCGGAGTGTCTCTGAAACAAATTCGGGTATAGAATCGAACTACCTCACGTTTAACACATACAGGAGTTCACACGAATCACGTGTACGAACACTCTGTTGCAAACTGCTGTTGGCAGTGCAAACAGTTTGGTACACATTCTTCTCCAGGCATACAACCTCAACTAGCGTTCTGTCCACCGGAGTGCAGTTTGGGCAATTTATTCAACCACCTAGTCTTTCTCTTAAATTAGGGTTTCTGTGTGAGGCTTTTCTGATAAGTCAGTTTTGAGTGTATAACGACTTAAACTGACGAGGTAGCAGAATTCATTATTATTGTGTACAACCTAACTAACGTTTGTGTTTGCATGTGTTTTCTACTGGGATAAAGTATGATTGTTCCAAAGAACAGTTGCTCACACTATCCGTCTTTGTTACGAATGAAGAATGAGAGATGAGATGCAAGGGTTAGCAATCGGGTTGTTATGGCACCAATTGAGCTTTCCGTGATTTCGTTGTTTAAGCGCGCAACCTTTTTAAAGCAGATTTCACTTTATGGATTCAGGTGAACTGAATCATTGTTTGTAATACCGTGCAGTACTCACTGTTAACCTGAATATGTGGTATTTTTACCTCTATCTGTGCATCTCGGTGGACATGATAAATGTGCCCATCAGCTCATGATTGAGGACTATTACAAACACACACTCATCTTAATATGGTACACAGCAACCACTACTGATATAACTACTCAATACTCATGGAGGTGATCAAATTGTAACCAAGACCTCAACGTTGACTCGCTGAGTAATCAGTTGATAATATTTCCTGTCTGATCGTTGTGAGAATAGCAACAATCAAAATATCGAACTAATTGGAAAATGGCAGTATTGAAATTAATACAGCAAACTTGTTCATTCGATTAAATGGATTGATGTTACACACTGGCGCGAACAAAACACACACGATCAGTCGATACATTATTGAATTAAATGCAGATATCTGTTGAGCTGACCGCATGATGATCAATTGATTGAACACATTCCATTTACCAGTTTCAGCATACAGGGCTTATTGAAATGGTAGTAGAGAACACACACACACCGGTGAACACTGAGCAGACAGATGCAGAGACGCATTCCTGATTGCTACTTCTCATTCAGACTGAACACATTTAGGTTGACAGTTGGTGAAATGCATAACCGTATGTTAACTTTATGTTCAGAGACGTAATAAACCATGTGCATAAATTCTTTTTCCTTCAATCATCGATTATGATATAAAGTAGATTTTAATCAAATTAGTCAGACAGTTGATAGGTTACTGACTGCTCAGTGTTAATTTCGAATCCTGTGAAGTTTGTTGGGATGAGAAAGTTAGTCGTGTACTCAACCACTATAATTCTTGTTAACGTACTTCAAAACACAGCTCATAGGTTATTGTGGGGCTTGAGTAGATAAAGTCAATTGGAAGGATTTGCTCGAATTTTCAGTAGTTTCACCCACTAGAGCAACAGCTACCAAAATGAGGTACTTCATACACGAGACATTATTGTGCAAATTATCGTGGCATCCTTAAACGGCTGAAACTAACTGAAATCACTTCGACTGAACGTGCCCCACAAACAACTGTACAAGTGCTCAGGTTCAGTCAGTCTCACTCGAAACGAATCACTAGGCTAGAGCTTCACACTTGTGATTGGCGTTCACGTTGAATTTAGCCAATTTCTCGACCACTCATCAGTAATCTAGTACATTACGGAGTAGATTGACTGATATTGGAGATCTCGACCTGTCTCAAATGGGCTATTCAGAGGGTGAGCGATTGGAATTAACAGTCAGTAACTGTTCCACATCCGGACGATCTGACAGCCTGATAATTATTCAAAGGCACTAGTGTTGATAACATGATATCTGATAAAAACGAGACGATTCGCAATGGTTCATTGTTGTAGGCTTCATAGATACAACTGAACATGTTAGATTACTCACAGTTATGTCCGACCCACTTTCATGATTACAATCTTTCGACAAAGATGCTCATGACATGCTAGTTAACTAAAGTTTGACTTCAAACACGCTCCGACCCAGGTAAGTGAATCAGTTTTGTGTCAGATATCACTGGCACGACAGTGTTTTGCGTCGTACATCTCACAATATAATTGTTTTAGTAATAACGTTTAATTAACGCATGTGATTTATTCAGTTATGTGGTTATCTGGAACAGCGACGCGTCTGTTTTGTGGTCAAGAAGTTGCACTATAGCTACCCACCCATAAATATCAGTTTGATTTCTTTTGATTATGGCACCTGCTCATAAGCTTTGTCAATTAATGTGGCACTCTCAGTCTCCCAGTTACTCGATGTCTATTGCTACAGTAACATTATCAAATGATTCACAGGTTTGTGGATTTGGGTGTCTGGTTGCTCATCTTATTCATCTGAAGTTTCGGGAAACTCGCCCGTACATTTCTTGGTGAAATTATGTGTACCCTCAAATTTTTGATACAACAGTGATTCGATCATTTTGTTGACTACACCGTTGTACATGGTAGACGGTATGGCATTAGGATTTTGAGCCGGATGTTCAACATAATGCAGAAATATCTTGCTAGGGCATGGGTGTAAAAAACGTCGACAACATTTGAACGGTCTAGCCTATGGGAATGCGGTTTGAATTCGTCGCAATTCATCTGCAAATGACAGAGTTGTTTTAAATTTCGCTCTAGCTAAATGTACCAATCATTTAACGGCTTATTCGTTGAAACTAAGCCTTCCACGGAAATGTTTATTTTGTTAGTAGGAGGTTCCAATGACATACGTGAGTGTGATCGGTCATACCAAAGTTGACAACCAACGTTTTGGGTACATTTATCACTATGCATATGACGTATTTCAAGTCTGTAGTAGATGAGTAGGTCAATCTACAGACAATGTTAGCAGTTTGCTGAGCCACCAAGTATCATGCAGCTTGTATGTTGTTGCACAATAAACGTTGCTATCAAATCGAAACCATGAGGATAATGGCATTAGTAAAAGAAGAATGGCTTCATCCACAGAACATTTATGTAGTTCAGCTACTGAAGAGATTATCTCCAATAAATTAGTGCAATGATAAGCTTTCTGTTCGGTGGTAAAACACAACACAATTTCGAACTGACTAACTTTCATGTAGGCTTTCCGGTTGGTAAACGTATAACATTTCAGATTTCGCTGCTTGTCCATTGTTACAGTGACGCCTTCGACCAGTTCACTATCGGTCACCTGTTGCATAGGATAGTAATAGTCGGCTGCGGTGTAATAAGGATTGTGCGGATAGGATTGTCGCGGGAGTGGAACGAATGTCTCCAAATCACCAATTGGAGTTTGCACTTCAATCGTTGTTTTAGTTGTGGTAGGATGATGAACGTCTCCTTTGGTGGCGAGTAGATACAATTCTGCAAGATATCGTAGGGAAAGTAAACTTAATTAGCTAGCTCTTTATCATTTTGGATGACTGCGTTGTAATTTTAGGTTGAGATTTTGTACAATCATTTGATTCTTGATGGCAATAAAATAAAACAAGCATCTTGAACCAATCGCTATAGCAATTTACTATGAAACTTTATTGCCAACGTGTTGAAATCGGTGTGCATTCAATGCGAGCGGTAAACCGAACAAAAGTTATCAGAAATTTATTTAGACTTGTGTTTTAACAATGAGACGATTCTTCTTATTTCAACTCAAGATATGCAGGACATTTGCTCTAGTTTCCGTTCTTCTCACCCAATTTACATCAGCTGACAGCTACATAGGAGAGATAAGCAGACAACTGAAAGTACGTGTTGCCGATCACAAGAGGCATACAGGACGCATATCGACTTAAGAAGCTAGAGTAGGATTCGACCATCGCATTACATGCATTGTCAGAGAATCACAAAGTAGGTTTTGATCAAGCTCGTGCGATTCACAAGGGTATGCCTCCCTGTGCAAAGTGTTTCTGCTCTGGAACTCTCACCATTCACACTCAACACGCTTGTGTTAATCGTAGTTATGACAAACCCCTGTCTGCAATGTGGCGTGGATGGATAAACAACACCAGACACAGACGAATCTTATCTACATCGGTCTCACCTCCACTTAATGGACAAACAATTCGGCCAACCAATTCAGTTGAAGCGCAGATTGACTTAACCACGACAAATCTCACGTGAACTCTGTTTCTTCGTTAGTGTAATTTCGATTACAACATTCTAGAGGAAGGCCACCGGAGGTGGTTGAAACGTAGAGTGTTACAACTTGGTCATAACGTTGTTACTCTGAATCAATTTATCAATAACATGTCAAACACGACGCCAAAACTGTTTGACTTCATTCGTACAAAAGTTGGTGCGGATATCTTACGAACGAGTCGGATTAGTAAAACGAATACACATACGCTAGCGAATAGAAAACGATTGATACATTACAACGCGCATACCAACAGCTCCAGTTAAGAGTTGATGATTTTGCAAGGGCCAATACCACATGGCAACCGACAACACCCGAATTCCGTATGTTGTGCTTTCCTTGATTTTTCGGCCATTTTCATTCACTGAACATCCAAGCCACAAAGTGGACGCGTTGAGAGACTTTGAAATATATTCCGAACCAGTATAATTAATCCGTCGCGTTAATATTCGTTTGTTTACAAGTATCTGGGTTTTCAGAGGAAGGAAGTGAGAAACCGGTTGAAACAATGCATGTTATTTCAAGTCTATTCTGTTCATAGGAACAACCCAACCTATATGTGTATACATTTATTTAAATATCTTCATACGGAAGAGCATGTGACATCGATGAGGATCTCAATTTACAATTTGTACTTATCAGACCCGAGAACGAACCATTAGCAGTAGCCGATTAGCTGAACACTATACCGTTGAACATGCATTGTCAGCTTGTGGAAAAATTGTAAAATTCATTACATTACCTAATGTAACAGTTTTCAGGATTTCAATTGGTTTGACGGATCTACTGGTAAAATCTAAGATTGCGTCCAACAAAATCTTTCGTGAGTAATCCACCGACAACGTCATCTTTGAAAATTCTCCGAAAATGTGTTGCACTTAGCTCAATGTTGCTAATCACAATAACTGAATGCTTATAGTGTCCTCGTCTTCCTTGTGCACTCTACAGTAATGTATTTGTGACTATTCAAATGCCGTCAAGCTGAATTTGTGATTGTGTGAGCTGTTTTTGTCTGACTTCATTCTAGTCGCTTAATCGACGATAAGCTTTTGAACTGTAATACTTAAGGTGTTTTTAGCACTGTGACTGAGTCAATTTTGTCAATTCAGCGGTGAGCTTGAAAACAGCAAGTAACTATCGTTTTTAGAAATCCTTATCAGTCGCAGGAATGATGGATCACTACAAAGTTATATGTATCGAAAATCAACATGGACTGGCCAGTACATTCATGTTACAAGCTTTGTGTCTAGGAATACTGAGTGACCAATGGTTCGGCCTTTGTTTGCGCCCGCTACACAAATTTGTTCATTGGACTATTTAGCCGATAATCAGTATTGTTACAGCATAGGCTGATCAGCCATCCTGAATGTTTGAACTGCTATTCAGATAATATGAGAACACGTTCTGTAAAAGCTTATCGAATCTATGTTAGCCAATACCGTCATTGTTTGTTCCTGTTTGTCCCAGATTGCAGCAATATTGGTCCAAAAATGCAGTTGTTTCACGAAAGGTGCACGAACTGACCATTTTCGACTGTCCGTCCATAAATCAAACACAATTTCACCGTGTTCCAAATAGAATTGAAATCCCTGTGCTGATATGGGACCTGGAATAGATTTAAGATGGGGGTAATTATGAACAAAAATCAACGTAGTTTCAAAAGTTGAGATCAACAAACCACACAAACCACTGCTATGCATTTATCTCACTGGGAGAAAACTGGTAGCCTTTAGTCGCATTGTACATTACTCTTGTGGCAGACAAGCATCTGGATAGAAGATTTGTGCTCATAGCGGTACGTTTTCTCAACGTCAACTTTGTCACGCATTTGGCTTTCTCTACTTGGCAGATCACGTGGGATCATGTAGTGCCAGATTGTTGAGCACATTCAGTAATGGCGATCACGAGTTCAATGGATAGTAAGTTTCAATGTCCAACAGTTGATGCATGTTATAACGATCACAAGTTAACGCGGTGGGCCAGATATGTTTTGAGTTTCGGAAGGTGTGTTGGAATAACGAGACTGCTAGCGTTTTGTAATTGCAAAATGTTGCCTATCACAAAAGTGAAGATGTTGAACGTGAAAGAATAAACTAATTATTATTTCATTCTAGAACCCATTGTATCAAGTGGTTGAAGTTGTTGAAAAGCAACGTAGTTTCAAAAGTTGAGATCAACAAACCACACAAACCACTGCTATGCATTTATCTCACTGGGAGAAAACTGGTAGCCTTTAGTCGCATTGTTCATTACTCTTGTGGCAGACAAGCATGACGTATTGCATCTTTCAAAATATTCAGCCACATCTTCTTTCGGACGTCTGATCTGTAGTATCGAAATCCACTGGTATACTAGTATGCCTTGTTCTCACGACAAATGCGACAAAACTACAATCTTCTTGTTCTGTGGATTGCTTACTTGGTTATCCAACAAATGTCCAGTACACTCACGACTATCCATTGAATGGATGACTCGTTTGGACAGTTGTGGTTGACGTTGTATCACCTCATCTTACGTAAACATTGTTCACTCTCACGCAAGTGAAAAATAGGACCAGATGAACCTAGTATGATATTCGGTAGTGGGTACATCATTAACACTGAAATTCCCGTCTGGTTAAATAATATTAAACAAAACAAATAATGCCTTGGATATCCAATGAATTATCTACCATCAGTTTGCTCCTCAGTAACAAACGATGATCTATACTGACTTGCTTCGACCACGCAGAGCTCACTGATTGCCACGATAATGAGACCGATGTTGGGAACCGATACATTTATGTGTTAATGAGTTCCGGTAGCTCCACCAACAAAAACGATCCAGCTCAATGGTGAATGTTTCAGCAGATTTGTGGAGTTACAACTTAGGTACGTGTGAGAAATCTGATTATTGACCGGGATCAAGCCAATAGTAGAATCGGCTTTCTTTACTTATCTGATGCTAGGAGCACATCAGTGCTTGCAGAACAAAGTGAAACTGAACTCTTGTTGTTTTGCTCTGACATTTTCACTTTCAATTTTGGAATATTTAGAAACGAACTAGTGACAGACTTTTATACAACGTCATGTCTCACCTGTTCCAATCAGTATTTCTTTCGTTTCCATGTTGAGACTCAAGAACTGTAGCCAAACAGCCCAAGTTATTCCGTACTCACAAGCTGGAGCATACAGTAAGCAGCCTTTCAAATATTCATGTTCCATATTCAAATCATTCGCCAAGTTTACACAACCTGCGTTCACATCCCCACGATTTACTAGAATGCTTCTTGCCGCTCCACTTCCAAGTCCTTGGAGAAATTGTGTTTCGAGAGCTGCTCCATTTTTGTTAGCCAAATCGACAAACATGGTTTGATTTCCTGTACCAAAAGTGTCATGTGTAAGACCATAGCCAACCAAGTCGTCGTCATATTCTTTCGCTCGTCTACGAATCACGTCTGTAAGAGGGTTGTTTGTATTCCTTCCTGCATGTCCTCGAATAGCCAAAAGTGGTTGGTTGTTGCCCTGTACCGCACATCTAAGTTAAATCAAGAGGAAAAAATGAGATTATTGTAGATTGAGTGGGACGATTCACAGTTATCGATTTGACGAGTTTGAACTTAGTACACCTGACTGTTTTCTCACGTTGATGTTTACTTCACAGAGCAATCATCATCCATTTCACTCGGACGTAGTCTGTACTAGTCCATAGATAAACCACAGGTGACCAGGATGTTAGCGAATCAGTCGATAACAATTCTTGTTTATCACAATCGGTTGTGCCAAGTAACGTATCTTCTTCTGTTTCAACCCACGCTAACTAACCGAAAACTATTAAACAGGAGAACGAGTGTGATGCATTGTACACACAGTATTATCCAGGCGATTGTGATGGGCACCTGTTAGAAATTGTGGGATTCCAAGTTGATAAATAATATTTGATGAAAAGCATGAGCAAGAATTGTCAATGAGAACATATGGTATGGTTGCAACTAGCGGTCCTCACCATGAAGCGATTCCAGTGGATATAGGCTGGCAGAAAGCGGCAAGACAGGAGTTCTCGTTTCATGTTTCGAAGTTGATGTGCCTGTGAAACAGAAAACAAAAGGGGTATATAAAACGACACACTTTGTTGATGTGCACACGCAGGTAGATTGACAAAAACACATTGATTTGATTCGCACAACAGATGTAAGAGGTTGAAACTAACTTGTAGTTGCAGTGGCCACAATCATCGGTGTAATCGTGCTGGTCACAATCAATATGGTTGATGATGATTCTTCCGGAGACTGTTTATCCATGACCATCTGACCGACCATGAGTGAGGTTAGACTACTCTCAGCTCGAAGCTGTTCAGGAAGTGTTGTTTCTTGTGCACGGTTGCTGTCAGTCGTCGTACCAAGCAGGAGTGTGCTTGTAAGTGGTTGTCGTTTTGGGGACACATTCTCACCTTGGTATTGTTTGTTGGATTGCCCTAGAAATATATTGGAAACTATTCAGGTTTGTTTTTATTAGGTCACCTGTGTGTACTGTACATTCCGATCAAGAAACTCAATTATCTCTCTTTACAAAAATCTCACTACGCGTATATTGTCCGATCTCATGTGCTCGTAAACCACTGATAGATTCAACGTTTTATGAACAAAGATGAATGACTCCTGCTTATGCTTGGCCTCATTTGTGTTGGTAGGTGAATATCCTCTGTTACACATACAATAAATTCTAAGAAACGGGAATATGTTTGAATGAAAAGTAGATTTAAAACATCCACAGATTTGCCGTTATTGTAGCAGTGAACATTTGAACTAAGTGAAGCATCGTTTTAAGGAGCTTGCACATTTAATGATCTACCGGAGCGGATTGGATGAGTGTCTAGAAGAGGCGAGTTGTATCTTAGTCAAGTGTATCGAGTTGGTGTTTGAATCAATCAATCCAGTTGGTTGAGACAACACATTATGGCAATTTTATTTTTTCACGTGTTCGTGATTTGTACGGAAGAGTAAATTATCTATATCAAATGTCTTCAGATTCTGTTCGTATAAGCAAACGATCAATTTATCACCGTCTAGATGAGTCCCTTGCAACACCGGTGGTTTGAACGTGTCACAACATGCTCTTCGTATAATCATACATTTCGTTTATTTGAGTAGTAGCCACATGAGTATTAGTTTTAGCTACCCTTGTCCTAGCGATTTCATCATGCATGATACAATTAGGCTGAACACAATCAAACTAAATAGATAACAAGCACTCCCTCTTTCATCGTGTTTTCTAACAGAAACTGTGTAAATGAGTATACAAGTCACAGTTTCTATCGATCTAAAAACAGTATGAAGATAAGTACTTTAGTTTTGGATGAAGTACTATAGTCCGTGCTTAAAAAAAGGAGGTTGACGTGAAGCAAAACTCCTCGAATGACTTACACACAGATCATTATAATCCGACTCATGTTTACAGACACCAGACGCTTCTAATCCAATCTTATTACTTCGTGCTCACGCCGATCCCAGGATCTCTAGTTTTATACACACGGGGTAATTTTCCTCCACACAACGCATGGGTGTGCGTTGCTAGTCTGCAGAATCTGCATACGGAATATCATTCTTTCTATTGTCATCCATTCAATGTCGTCGTGTTTTCAATCAAGGAATGAGGTCTTGGTATAGTTGGCTTGATATCTCAAACAATTGATCTGTATGGATTAACTCTGGGGCAACAACAAAACCGAATTTATAGCAACATCTCTCCTGATAATGTATTCCTTGTGATATCGCGGGGAACCAAAAACTTGAGGTTGGCATAATCAAAAATGCTATCCATATTCGTGGCTTTCAATAAAACCCGATTACCACACAGACTATCATGAATCCCGAATTAATTAAAACGGACAGTTAAATGAAAATATGGTGAAATGTTTTTGCACAGACATACACCTCTACTCCCATGGTTAAATGATGGAGTATGGGAAATAGTTGTGTTTTGAAATTGAAAACATTACCTTGGTGGTCTGACATTGTTGTCTGTAGTGTTTACTTGAACACACATCTGTTCTTCTATTGTTTCATATTGCCATTCTCATGGGGAACCAGTTTGCTCAACACTACGGGTTACCACACAAGATGGAGTAACAGTTTGCACTCGAGCCAGAATACACCTTGTTTCCCTTGTTCACAGGTGTGGGCGTGTATCATGTAAACTAGTATGATGTTCGTACTGTGTCAATGAAGAGGCGATGTATAACTCTGGTGGCACTAAGCAGTATTGTCATCATGAGTTCTTGTGTGGTTAGTTGTGAACTGGGGTGGCGCAATTTATGTGATGGCATACATTCTAATGTTTTCGCATTGGGTGTTCTGTTGTTCATACCTAACTGATAAACACAGATGTGATGTTTTTAATAATCTCTCTTAGTTAATTCGAAGAGTAGAAAGGGAATAAATTGATATAGACGCAAAACACATTGGAAGGCCAATGTTGAAATTGAAGTTTCGTTTTTGTCAATTGCTTGGGCACAATGAAAGCTTGGTTTTCTTTACAACTGGGTATCCTTCCTCGTCAAACTATTTTCTCAGTGACAAATTTCATTGCCACGGAAAACTGCTACTCATCGTCTTATAGATCCGGACTGTTAATCTGCCAGCCGTTATGTTAATAAGCGATCAGGGATGCAAGTTCCTAATCTTCGGGGGAGTATCTTAGAGAAACAGTTGAGTTATGCATAAAATGGCTCTCTGCCAGCTAACAGAGAAAAAATATTTAATCAGCACATTTTGTTACTCGTTTATTGTCGACCTGGTAGTGTGTCCGAAGGACAATAGTGTTTACTTATGCAGTCTTTCCTGGATCTCGTCAATTTTATTGAAATTGTCTCAAGTACATCCTTGGCGGAGAAGTTAATTTAACGGTATCTCTGTCGCAGTCTCGCAGTCCCGGGGCTGTACAATCAATCAAGCATATAATTTGTTTCGGTGTATCGTAATATTTGCTTTCAAAGTAAAAGCAAAATTATCACAACGGTTAATGACTTAGTTTATCGTTGACATGGAACCAACCTGGTTTATCAAAACACATAACAGACTTTGAATGTTTGCGTATAGAGTTGCTTATAATGATCGTTTCGGGTTAATGAGACTGATTGTATTTTACTAACACGACGCTTGTTCGACATACTTGCTGCAAGTCGAAGTTGTGCCTTCATCAATCATCTGGTAATAACCCGTTTAGACTGTCTAGTATGTGAAATGGTTCTGCAGTCAACTGAATCGTAAACTAACGTTGTATCTTCTTGGGCAACCTCTGCCTCCAGGCAATTCTACATGATTGTTGACACGAGTTATTTCACTCCTTTGTTCATATCGCATCTCATTAAGGTCCTGTCAATGAAAGCTGTTCAAAACGTGAGTTTGCTTGAATTGAGTGCTAATGGGTTCTACCTACTTATGTGTTTGGTTGCAAATTCATGTACTTAAACGCAAGATCACTGCAAACTCAGATGACCATTGGTTCCCCTTATTCCACTACTGCGAAGGAAATTCTAAGATACACACGCTTGCCTTTACATGTTTTGGTATTGAAGCAAGATTCGAATAGATAAGTTCCGAACAAACCTAAACCAGTGGGTTAGTTACAATCCATCGGTTGGATATGTCCAAATAAATTCGTTATTCAGACAATAAATATGATAAGTTTGTTTCATTATTTGGAATAGTTTCACTACTGTTTACATTCTTTATCCATTGTATAAAAAGGGATGAACACAAGTATCAATCTAAGATGTTTTCTCTTGACATGTAATTTTGAAACATACACTGTATTCTGTTACATGTGTGTTGATAACGTGATTCAACCAGGGCTGCCCAATATACAAGACAACACCCGTTAAACATGTCATGGTCACCAACCGGACATGAATTAAACTGAACTCCCTGGAATTACTCACTTATTCAATACATTGTTAGTGTATATTGTACTTATCACCCATTTGGATTATGCGTAACTTGAGCGGACACATCTCAAATACATTGAGTTGAAGCTTCGTGAAAGTATCAAATCAGCTGTTGAATGAATCAGAGTATATAAAATCGTCATATTATCTCAGGACTCCTTAAAGCAAACACTGTATTGCGTCATTTAGTCCAATCAAAAGCACATTTGTATCAAGCCACCAAAATACAACAACTGGCATATTTCCAATCGAAACTACCTTCAAATGAACGGTAATTTCGTTTTGCCAACTAATGTAAAACAAACCATTCGTTGAAATCGCTAGTAAGCGTTTGTATGCAAATCGTAATTATTTGTTCACGTAGTAGAAGTGTTCCATTTCTGTCTTGCATTCATTTTATTTCAAGACAAACTTTAGCAAACGGGGTTGTAGGACCCTTTCTGTGAAAACCACTCTTGTGATAACTCGTCTAATTGTGTCTGTCGTATACTGAAGCAAGCATGAAGAATTTAAAGAACAGTTTGCCAAACATTCAGCAATAAACTATACTTGCAAGCCACGAATTTTTGAGCAATCTCCTCGTTAGGTTCTCTAGCCGAAATTACTTATTCTTGTGTGTCCGTATTTCACAGTTTGTGTATAAACAAAATTCATGACAGTTATGTTTAAGTCGGCAATGACATAAACCGTTAAATACTTTTAGGTAAATATCTTTTTATATATGAAATCAGGTCTGTTACAAGTGCAATGAATATGACATGAAATGCTGGCCGTCTTAATTACTGGGTACACATAGACTCATGCCACCATCGCTTCCTCAAAATAACCGTTTTGCTTGTAACATTTGCATAGTGATATGTTCATACTAGAACTTCTTCCCTCAAGCACTGAATGCAAAGATCGATTAATACAAGATATTTTCAGAGAGTTAAATGCATTCGTGAACTTTCGGTTTAGCCTGACCAAGATTGAATGACCGTCATCTCTCAGAATTTCCATACCAGCACAAGGATTTGTCAGCATTACTCCCAGTTAGGACTAAATCACATGAAAATCTATGCACTCATGTGTTCATGCTAAATAGAGTTCCACCAAAAACCACTTCAACTGTTTTGCTGTTCATCTTCTGTTCGAACTCTCAGTAATATTCTGGATATCTTTAGATATATTTAGGTCCCAACATCATTTTCTTACCAGTTTGTTAACAGTGTCACTATAGACCGTCTGATGAGGGTCTTGCAGGTGCACTGCGCGTGATTGATTTGAGTTCTTGCATTTTAATGGAGTGTTGATTTAATTGGGTGCAAAAAGCATTTCATAAAATACTAACTTTTTCTAATAACTATCAATTTTATGTCACTCACTTCACCATTGCATCATGATGTCTACAATAAATGGGTTTCACCGGAAACAGTGGTCTGGAAACTTGTCCAGTTTGTTGGAGAGTGAAGTAATCTTACTAGCAATACAAGAAAAGATGGCAGCTTGACTGCTGACAGTAAAAACAGCACATAAATCTACTTGGAGCATTTCGTCGAGCTGGGCGCTGAGATGTGTTTCATTGTGCTATGAAGCCATCATGCTATATGGGAATAATGGTGAGTGAGGTTTTTGAATTACGGTGTTGGATTCGGATTTTGGGCAAAGATTACTTGAAGCAAGTCAAAATGGGAAGATTGCATAAGATATTTTAGTCCTGCGAAGTTGTTCTCAGTCAGATGTGACATTTCTTGCCCTGTCGGGATGGTATCTGACCTCAGCAAACTTCCATGAAAGGATGGCAGAACAAATTGCGTATACGAGTTCCATAATTATTTACGCCATTGGTTGAGGCATACTGAATAAGTATTAGCATGCCGGCTGGGACGGACGGTTTACGTGAGTGATCGTAGGGGAGAGAAAAGCAAGTGTAGTAGCTTTTGAAGTCGTTCTGGTGGAATATCTGGATACTTAAAACGCTTAGAAGCTGTTGAAACATTCCCTTTTAGAGTCTTTCTCTCGATTTGCTGCCAATACAAACCTACTACAACCGATCAGCACACAACCGTGTGCGATTAATGCGGCATCATCTCAACAATGGAGGTAACGACAACCACATTACTTACGTCATATTATTCACCAGTATGAAAAGAATGTGTATATCTCAGCTTCCTTTTTTTCATTCTGACAGGATGAGTCTCAAATATATTATAACAGAATAGACTATCCGGTTCACCTTTGAAAGAAATACTAATGATTTTATTTTGAATTCACAGATAAGACACGCATGTTAAAATTTTAATCAATTCGCTTTAGAAGTATTTCGTATAAAGGACGGAAACAGTCCACAAGCCTTATGGGTCTGAGTCTAACACAAAGGACAGATTAGAATCTGACTGTTAACAAGAATTTGCTTCTTACAAACTGTGCATATTCTATCGTCTGGCCTGCTAATTTCCACAAATGATGACTTGGTATATGATGTGCAAATTTACTTTGTGTTTCCCCCACTTCTGGCTATCCTGTTTGGATATCACAAAAGAACTCAAGTTCAGTTATTACCGCTTTTTTCCACCGTTACCGGTGTCAGTCACCGAGTCAATGGAAATCAAAAGTTTGCTCTATGCATTATCAAAAGTTAGTTTGCACACACCTTCCTGTTTGAATATTCTTGAAATGTATTTTGATCATCACTTATCAAATCGTAGAATATACAGAGTAAAGCCATACTGATAGTCAACACTTTTATTAAGCATATCGACTACATAATAGGTGTAAGCAGATTACACACGATGGCGCGAGTTTTCACAACTAGCCTGCTGACTCGCCTGAGGAAATTTTCAAACCAAGGTGCGCAGTCTCGTGCACGCGTACAAATGGCCACTAGATCGGCACATTTTATTTTACTGTTCATGACTATCCTCGGAGTTAATCTAAATAAGGCAATATCACTGCCCATTTGAACTACGAACACTTGTGGTTGTATGTGGTTTAAATGGCACCGCAAGTGTTTACAGCTGGTTACTGATGTGCTCTCCAATGAGGAGTTCAGCAATCAGATTGTCCCACTGTCAGTCCTGGGCTCAAAACAGATTCACAATTCCGACAAGCTAATGCAGGTTGCACGTATTAATGTTGTTGTTTCGTCTCGCTTCACTCTCACCAATCACCGCATTATGAACGACTTCCACTGGAATACATATACATATTTCGGATGTATGTGGTGTGCTTTTCTGTTTCCCAAAAAAAATAATTAACTCGCATTAACTATGATAAAATATGAGTGTGAGATTCAAATTTTGAGGCGTGTAAAATGATTGATTATAGTTTTAAACATGCTGAAGTTCAAACTGGAATACAAAAAGGGGATGATCAATCTTCTAACGTCGTGTTTAAACCAATGAATACGGGCGATGACTCAATTCAACCTGACCGGGGTAAACCACGCATATTAACACCGGTTGTACAACACAATATTGGTTTCGTTGAATTCAGTTACTGCAACACTGAAGAATGTCAAGTATTACTTTTCGTGATATATCTTTTGGAGAAGACTCCAACTAGTTTGGTGGTGGCAATATTTAGCGCACTTCAGTGCAATTCCGTCACGTTTGATCCATGAGGAGTCCACACTGAGGGAACCGAAACATAGCATTTAATCAGCAGCACTCGTGTAATGCTCCATTTTTTGACCGAGTGCTAAATGGAATCGTCTAGCGTGAAACTTATTTAAGGTCTTCTTGTTTAATAGCAATGAGACTTGAATGGCGGTGTTAAACTTGCTAACAGAATGTAACACGAAAAACAACGCGCCGAAACTAAACATCAGTTTTCAGTCACAATTGAAAAGTAGGCAGCTATAATTAAGTATCGGGCATTACAATGGACCATATCCCAGTGAAACGTCACAATCATTCACGTTCCATGCGTGAGCACAGTACTAGTTGCAAATAAATTGAGGTCTAGGTTGCAGATCATCTGTAGTGAAGTTATGTACGATTGTGTTGTTCTGAGAGTCCACCGTTAAGGAGCATTTGGGAGCTAAGCAACATACTTCGAAAACGTGCTTTATGGGTCACAGAGAATATCTATCAACCTAGAGTAGTAAGTTGCACTGTGCATACGTTTTAGTCCGCAATTTTTGCATTTAATGCTAGCCCAGAACTATTTGATAGTAGGTAGTATTTCACCAGGTATTTGCTGGTTGTAAATTCTCGTCGTACAAATATTTTACGTTCCGTTTTCAAAAGACGTTGAACATCTGAAGCGTTTGTTATTTTTGCAGAATTATTACAGAGCAGTGTTGGTCAACCACCAATAATGATAGAAGGAATTAGCCTCACAAATGAAGCAACGACCTATTGTTCTAATGTAGTGAACACGAAAAGTCAGATCAATCGAGCGCAACACAGCAGACGCATTCAGGTGGAATCCCTAGTCTTGCGTTGAAAGTGAAGAACAGCCGTTTGAAAAACTGACAAACTGATGTCTATGTGGAAGTTTTGGTGCAATCAGACAGTCGATTGCATATTCAAATTTCTACAAATGTTTGGCAGTTAATCTGTTTATTCAGGGTGAGTTGTTTTAAACCGTGCTTCACACTATATTTCCTGGATCAGTTGTAGGTTATAAAATTCAGGGAACTTGATAGAGCTTAACCTGGTGGTCAAGTATTGTGCTTCATGTTTTGCTTAACCTAATCATGTTTACTATATAGCTACTGGGAAAGATTTCATTTATGAATGGGTAGTGGGAATAAAATAAGTTACTGATGAGTAGTCGGGGAGTTGGTTTATTTCATGCTGAACATCACCCACAATTGATCACAGCTGTCGCATCCCCCTAGATTTTCCAGTCGGTCCCATTCAAAAAGAAGCACTAGACTCGAGTTTCGCTCTCATTAGAGCTTGTCAGTAGTGTATATCCTCGCCACTGCCGGGACTTCATGAGGCAAAAGTGTTTACCACTGCGCCATTGACCTCACGTTAGGCACGACGGAATTATCATATGTGAACGCTCAACCACTTCCGCTTGTGAAACATCCCATTAGATCCTATTCATTAGTTTGTGGATATCGAGTTCTATTATTCAGCCATGAACGCAGATTACAACATTACAATTTAGTCACCCAATGAGAATCATATTTCACAACGTGAATTATTCTAAACATACACGAGTGCCCATCTGATGCTGTATTCACGGTTATTGGTTTAAAATCCACTTCAACCACTGACATATAGGAATGAATCTCGCATTTTATCTAGTCTGAGAGCAATGATGCTATGATCAACATTGGTTACATAAAAATTGTCTGCATTTCAGCCTGCCCTCCCATAAGTAAAGCGTTTTCAACACTGCATCATAAACATTATATGGTTCACGACGAATTGATCAAAGCGAAACCAAAATTAGATTGCATGTAGATCTCACACACGGTAATTACTGTTTCCGCTCCTCGTCCAAATAAATGAATCGGTTTATGTCCAAAAGTGCCGTTATAAAATATCCGAGATACAGTTTGTGATACGATCAGATCGAACCACTTCAACCGCAAAAATCATGTAGCCTTCTCCATGTGGACTTCATGAGCTCACGATTTTTTGATTGTAGTATCGTAGACAGGGTACCATACGGTAGCGCAACAGTCCTATCTTCTTCTGAGTGCTGTCGATAAGTTAACGCATTTTTCGTCCGTGTTGAGCTCAAGTATGTCATTTATTGATCTGTTACCATGACGTATTATCATGTGTTACCATGACTGGTTCTAATACGTTGGAGCATATAATAAATGATTTGGCAGTCTTGTTGAAGGTCTCAAAAGAATATGGTCAAGCATTTAGGTATGACCATGCAGTTAATCTAAGCGTAAGCTCAATAGCACAATAGTAACAAACATGTTTGTCCCGTGCTAACTTCAACGAGCCTTTTAATCCCTATATCGGACAATTCCTAACGATAACTTTTGGTGCAGTTCATCAATGGTCTCAACAAAAGAAACTCATTTGACGATTTCAGCTAACCCCATTTTCACAGTTAATTCAAACATGTAAAATAAACACACAACTTTCGTGTGTCTCAACGTTTCCTAGTTATGTAAACATTCGTATATTTAGTGTGAGCGAACATTGCAATATCTTTTCTATTAGTGAAAATTAAATTTAGGCATGAATGTACGCATGCGAGCCAAACAACAATGAGACAAGCACATTATCTAACAAATCTTTGGTTTTTACAACCAGACTACAGCTTAGCGACGTTAAGTTTTGTTCCATCATGTCTCAGTTATGTTCAGGCTATCCAATATATACCTCAAATCATTCCTCTCAAATATAAAATGTATACTTTGTAACTTCATTCGTGAGCGGCATATAGGCTAGTATCAATTTTGTCATGCATTTTCGGAAACTATGAATTTACTGGCCGTTGTGCAAATTTAAACGAATCACATGACTAGCTAAAGCATTACTGTTTCTCATCATGAAAAAATGATGAACTTACGCTGACATCTTCGCAGATGTAAAGTTTCGTCTTTTCCAGCAACAATTGTCTCTCGACCCTTCCTGTATAACTGGCACTGCTCCCTCTGCAATGAGAAACATATTATTTGTGGTTATTCAGCAAAAATGTACACTAAATTAAATAGTAACAAATAATGTAATGGAGTACTCACTTTTGGGTTGTAATTAACTGCAACACAGGAGGCGCGTTGGATACACCAAATTTGACATTCGTCCAATGATTCCTGATTCCGTGAAAAAAAGATTTTAACTAGGTTTAAATCAGGCATTTGTTCCCATTCCTTTTGATCTTCAACACAAGCGGGTAACTGGTCAGCACTTGATGAACGTAGCAGAATGAGTAACAAATAACCTAGAACTATATTTGCTATCATTCTCGACTAAAATTTTGTCTGATACAAACAAATACTATAAGTTTCAAAATGTATGGGGCAATTTTATAGGTAAAAAAAGAGAGCTCCAATTGGTCCAAGCGTTACAATGAAATAATCTGGAAAATAGACCAATCATTCATTTCAATCTTAAAAAGAAAGTTTCCGGGAAAATATTCAGCCCTAAACAATTACTCACATTAGACACACAAAGAAGAATACTGCTGAAAGGCAAGTAAATTGAACATCACCCCAAACTCCAAATAGCCTTTACATCGCGAATGACTTTTAAACCATTTCTTATTGCGAAGCGGATTGCCACGCTCTAGTTCATCTTATGTCAGAATTGGTTAGTGGGGTATATTGCTGACAGGGCATGAAATTCGACTTTGGCCAAGTTTACATGGAGCAGAAATTGCAGCAATTGAACTATTAGCGTGAAATTGACCACAAGTGAAATTTCGTGTGCGACAACTCAGTCGAATTTGATGGTGAGTGATGCACAAACACCCCAAATTCTTTGAGAGGATACAGTGTAGTTGTCCTAGATACTTTAGTCAATAACTCCGTGAGTTTTAACACTTCAATTGGAGAATACGGGAGCCCCTAGGATGGTTGAGCGATATGGTTATTATTTCTCGTAGGTAGTAGTGTTGTATAACAGGTTGATTGGCTTTAGTACACCGTGGTTCACTAGGATGTGCTTCATCACCATGTCTTCCATCGTAGATGCTTTTTGATCCGGAACGCCAGTCGCATAGATCCAACAGGTAAAGTGTTCTGTCATGACTAGAACGTACTAGTTGCCGTGGGCGCTCAGTGAAAATGGGTCCATAAGATTCGTCGACCAGAGTTCACCGATTTCGGCGATTGGTATTAGCTTTAACAGCTGTTGGGCATGCAAGCGCGTTAGCTGTCACATCCTTTTTCATCCTCAGCCAGTAAGCTTTTCGTTGTATATCCTAGTGCATGCGGTTTGTGACATTTCAGTTTCCTTCTCAGTTGTTTCGAGATGATTACCAAGCAAGAGCGCCCAACGCCACGCTGCCCCGTCAAGACGCCCGCATTGTTTAAGCCAAATATTCTCCATTGGGAAACGATTATTTTGAGCTCGTCATCCTTAGTATTTGCTGAGGTCCTCACGCCTCTTGCCAGAGTGTCAATCACTTTCCAGGGTACCATATTCTGACATTGTAGACGCACTGGTTTTTGTGGGTCCTACTCCATTACTAAGCCGTTGACTCCAAAAGTCACTTTGGGGAGTTCGTCGTCTATCTGTGGTCGATAGAGAAAATCCGCGAAGCAATTACTCGAACCAGGCACATGATTGATCTTGAAATCACATTCCTGTAAACGCAATGCTTATCGGATTAACTTTTCTCTCGGGTCCTACGCAGTCCTGATCTACTATAAAGGTTTTTGATCCGTCTCCAGTTGTTCAGTGCCCAGACGATTGCCAAACATTCCTTCTCAATGGTCGAATACCTCTACTTCGTTGGGGTCAGGACTCTGCTGGCATATTCAATAACTCCTTAACTTTGCTTGAGTACTGCACCAATGCCACAGTCACTGGCATCTGCTGTTACGATGAACGTTTCTTTTGTATTAGGAAGTTTCGGCGTCAATCATCGCTTGTTACACTCACGTAAACGCCATCTGGACATCGTCGGCCCGTTCAAACTTCTTGTCCTTTTAAAGGAGTTCTTACAGCAGTGATGTAATGGAGTGAAAGATTTCCACGGGCTGACTGTAGTACCCTGCTTGACTCAAAATGTGTCTCAGCGTGCTCTCTGAACTCGTACCCACGGCCCATTTTCAATCTTTTCTCCGGCAGGGGCCTGATTTCACCTTGACCCACATTGTGTCCCAGGAACACCACCGATGATCGTCCGAGTTGTGACTTATCAGCATAAAGCCTGAGGCTTGAGTTTTAGTGCGAACTAAGACAGCATCTATGTGGGCGGCGTGTTCCAAATCCGTGTCACAATTCATAACAATATCAACTCCATATACCGCCACACTATTCAGTCGTTTTACCAGCTTGATCAGCAGGCGTCGAAATGTGAACGGTGCCCTGGATTGGCCATACAGCATGCGTTTGAATTGGTACTGTTTTTCGCCCACTGTTAATGCGGTTTTCTCACAATATATGGGTTTACTTGGTACGTGCCAGTATCCGAAGCGTCACTCCAATTACCATGAACATTTTCGCTTACTGTAGCTTAACAGAAATATCAGCGACGGATGATATTGGTACGATTGTGTTCTGTGTTACCTTATACAGCCGTCTAAAATTCACACAGAAGCGGTACTTCCCGTTGGACTTCTTCAGTAGGAGAACACACGAGCTGTATGGATTGTTGGCTTTTTCGATAACATCTTCAACCAACATGTTCTCCATATGTATTTTCAATTCCTCCTCAAGATGAACCGGTATCCAGCGAGGTTCGTGAGGTCGAAATGTTCCGGTTTTTGGCATTTCATGTGCAATCCATTTGAAGAATCCGTACGGATCATCGTCGTTCGTAAGTACCTCCGCGTATGTCTTGACCGTGTAAATGGGGGTTTCCGCCGTGCGTACGTGCTTGACGTTGTCCTGTGAGTATCAGGGAGCCATACCTGGTTGACAAAGTTTTGAGCTTCAAGTCAATCAAGGCATCTGTTGCAACAAGGAAATCGGCTCCAAAAATCGTTTGCTTGGTTTCTAGGGATACAATGAAACGATACTTTACGATGTGACTATTGATACGCACCCCACATTCTTTCACACCGTCAGCCAGCAAACTATGACATTCAACTGTCCTGATCATCGTGCATTTCGGTTCTACGTTCCAGTAGGCTCCTTTCGAGAAGAAGCAGTAAGCATCAGTAATAAAAATACCGCTCGAAAGTTAATGATTTCTGTGATTTCAACTTGGAGGGAAGTCCTAATCGAGGGGTCATCGATTAGGGTTAACGGGACAGTTACAATTTCTCTTCTCGAGGCGATCTGGTAATCAGAGGAATACATGCAAGCGAAGGTTGTCAAGCTTCCAGATATGATAACTTGCTCATGTCCAATTAGAGGTAAGCTGTACAGCGACCGACAAGGTTACCTGGAGATAGCATGGTTGGGGTAATTGTCCACGTTGTGGCAAGTATATGCACTACTGACGAGCTCTAATGAGAACAAAACTCGAGTCTAGTGTTTCGTTCGAATGGGGCCAAATGGAAATTTTATGGCACTGCTTCATCTTCCTGTCGGTTGAAGCACATTTGACCGGCAGGCTAAGAGCACTTGTCACAAATATTCCTAATTCCCGATCACAAATAATTGAATCTAGTTGCCGCCTCAAAAAAGGTATACTGAACAGTCTGAAGGACAAGGGTCCATAGGTTTATTGATAGCTGTGTGAAATGGGAACTGTTGTCCATGGCTTTGTGGTTAATGACATTTAACTCATACTGCAGCTTTGTTGTCTCCATCCCACTTTCCACTATTCGTCGAATTATATTCAGTCTTGCATAATATCAACAGAAAACTGACAAGTCGCGGGATTTCGCAATCGACCTAAATAACAGGCGAAGGTGCCACTATAAAACCTGCTGACACAACAGTCAGAATGTGTGTTGCCTGATTCGGCATTAAGTAAGGTAAATTGTCCACAGACTTGATATTTTCGAGGTTACTTCCTAGCCATTGAATAACTTCAGCGTTTCAAGTCGTATGGGGATTATGTGATATTTGCAAAATTGTATTTGATCTATGTGAATGGGGAATTGAGTGCTGTCTGCGTGTGAAGAGAAGGAGAGAAACAAAATTTGACGAACTCTTCCGAAATGGTATGATTTCTAGGCGAACGCTTGGTTGATGGTAGGATCCGAGTTAGGAGTCATACTACCAAGTCTTTGTAGTATAACTCACGAAGAGATCTTCCATTCGGTGTCTGGATATCACATAATCAGTGGTGTTCATTATCAACTGCAATGTATTTAAACACAGAAAGGGGCATATCAAGTGGCTAGATGCCATAATTTTCATGGAACCGCAAAACAACAGAAGACTAATAGCCTCAACTTGAGGATGCTCAACAGCAAAGAGATATTAGTTCATTCAGGAAGCATCAATAAATGAGGCTTTATAGCGTTAGTTGACTTGACTATTTCATTTCTTTAGCACTAGAACGAGTAATTGACTGTGGACAGACATTTCATTGTCTATAATGTATTCTGGATTCGTAGCAGTTGATTTCCGATTTTGAATGCTAGCATTCATTATTCACGTTTGGTTTCATTTCCCTCACAACCGTGTAGAAATCGTTGCTGTTCAAACTATTTCTTCGCGCCACCTCAAGTTGTGTGTTTAATGCGATTACAGCGAAATCAGTAGAAGCATCATAAAGAAACCGAATCGGCCCTTATAATATTATGTTATATTCAGATAACAATCGAAATAGATGAGATTGATCTACTGGTATCAGTCTATAAATAACAAGTTAATATTCTGTTTAAAACAGTTTTATCCCTCCAGTAATTTGAACAAAACAGTTAGAAGACGGATATTAGCAGATGCTAGCATTTCGTGTTCACTCGTCAGTACCAAATAATCAATAACACGTGAAGCCCCCAACTTAACGTCTACATTACTCTGGGGGTATGAACGAAGAAACTAAGAATAACAAAAACGTCCAATCGTGTGATCCGAATGACACTCGCTGCAACTTAGAACCATGGCAACCTCAGGTTCACAATTAATTGTTTTTGTGCACACAACACAGATGTGAACCGGTTCATCAAAACGATTTCAACAAATTTTAAGGACCGTGGGTTTTGGTGGCGCATTATGATGGTGAAGGCTGAGATTAAGTCCACGCTGTGGTCAGTTGATAGAATGTGTCGTCCGATCGACGAAGCTGGTGGCGTACGATTCTCTATATACTATAATGTCCTACTATAGTGTCCGGTTTTGAGACCCGTTTGTGAGCCGACTTTGGGACATGTTCCTTCGTTCTTTAGATCAATGATCTGTCGGGTATGTCTGTATAACTTTCTCCGCGGTTACGTGAGAATTGGTAAACACAGTGTGATTTGGCACCAATAGGTTGATCTTTGATTGTAGGTACAGGTTACCTGCGAGTCTGATTAAGGACCCTCAGTTCGGTGGCGTTGTAAGTTCGTTTCAACGAAGGGACACTTCGTTACGTTGTTCACATCGCCGCGATGTCCCTTTTTAAGGGGAGTTCAAGATATACTAATTTTGGGCCTCCATTTGCTGTGACGCCAAATAAAGCTACTGAGGTACCCGTTACCCTCCATACTGGTCTTAGGCATTTCTAGCTTATGCTCAACACAGTCGGATGTGCCAATGTGGCGTGCTCTGATGAACAATGTCCTCACAGTAACAATAACGTTTTCAGAATGTCAGTTGGGACGGCATAGGGATATTTTCCGTAACAATCCGTTCACACACAAAGTCAATAGTTTCTCTTCGGGGAACATTGGTGAAGAGAGACTGAACATCTATAGAACACATGTTCTTTCTTGACATCGATTCGATCCGACTTATCTGAAGGTCTCAGCAAGTCTGACTTCAAAATCCCGACCAACCATCTAGCCAATTTGTGTTGAGGTGAATTAGACATGGCTAGCAAAGGTGGAAGTGGCATATCCTACTTGTGGGTCTTGGGATTACTGTGCAGTTGAGACATGTATTTGAGGCATGTCATTTTGTCTATCCGGCCGGGTTTAAGAACTACTTATAACTGTTGGCAGATTCTGTCTTCTATTACACAAATGCTTCTTCTTCGTCTCAGATTTAACATTTTTGTATCACTGAGTATTGATAGTAGTTTTTCAACGTAGCTCATCTGATCCATGACTAATGCTCCGGAGCCTTCGTCTGGCATGAAGATTACAACATATTTTGATTTGAGTTTCTACAGAGCCCGAATGTGCCGAGCGGTTGTAAAACCTTTGTCTTTTACACGAGTATGCAAACACTCAGGCTACATTGGTTAGGTCTTCGTATAGGTATCTAGTAATCCAGGCCTAACGAAAGTGCTTCCAACTGTTGAACACTGAGTGGTACAGAAGAAATGTTGCCAATGTACGTACCGGGCTTCACAGTAATATGCACAGCTTTTGGTTTGGCTAACATTCGTTCGAAATGAGAAGCAGCAGTAAGTTTCATTCGATCAATTACAGTCTTAGAAAAATACAGTTAACAATAGTCCAAGCTTTTGATATTCATCAACTTAAACTTTGCTTCAATATCTCGACGTGCTTAGGACGACCAAACTAAAGTTCTGGTTCATTGAATCAGATTTCGGGAAGCAAATCCTAAAAGCTTTCACGAGCTTTTTATACAAAATGAAGGAATGGCATAAGTCGTTGAACAAGAGCTATGTAGCAATCAAAACACGTGTTCTTCAATCACTCACATTTATTTACTATTTGCTTCCAAGACCAAATTTTTCACCGGACCATTAATGAGGATCATCTGGAGAACATGAAATCTTCATGTCATTTACCTGGCAGTGAACTGATTCATGAATAAGCAATACGTTTAAAGTTTACGTTGATTCTTTTTAAGCGTCATAAGTGTTACGTTTCACGACAGTTGCACGGTAATACAATGTCTTTACAGAGTTTTGCATTGTATTTTTACATTTTCAAACTAGATTAGAGTAGTTTGAAAATTCCCAAAGAATCATAGTACACCAAACACAGGGAACGAATGATCGGGATAAATTATCACCAAACAATCACTTCAAAAACTTGGTATCAATCATAACCCATACAATCCCATTCTTATTTGTGAAGGCCAATCTGTCAGCTAGATGCCTTACACTGCCACTCGTGGTTGACTTTCTTTCACTTGTCCCGATCCATATCGGGTAATACTCTCTAACACTCCTAAACAACTGCCGAGTCGTGTAACCAGCATTGCACAACCAAAAAGGTAAGATAATGTCTAGTTTGGCTAATGTCGGGGTTAGCCATGATTTCATCAGAAGCAATTTTTTGCCACACATTGAGTTCACTACACACTAAGGATGACAATGGCAGTCAAATTATATCATAAACGATTTGTCACGTTTATCACGTTCTTAAGAGAATCGTATCACCGTTTCAAAAAGTGCAAAAATTGTGTCAAGCATTTTGGATTAAAGATCCATATGTGTAGTATGTCATGCGGTAGAAAGTTTCGAATTACAAACAGAGTTTTCAAAATATTGGGGAGATCAGTACGTAGAACTTGGTATTGTATTCACAGTGAGTATTATATAACAACACACGAACTGAGAGACATTATGCATCTGTTGATTACACGACTAGTCACAAATGTACTGGATGCAACGCAGTCAGAACCCTCACGTTTGCAGTGATGACCTGCCATTGAAGAGTGCTTCTGTTGGAACATGACACCAGTAAATTTAGAAGTCAGGAGTGCAACGTTGTCATGACAACGCTGTCATAAGAAATTTTGCTGCATTTTTACGAGTGGCAACTGCGGACTATCGAACTGTATCGAATCAAAACTAAACCGCAGAGTAAACCACAACGAAATCTCATTCGTCTATTGGTGTACTAGTAAATGCTTACTGAAGTGTAATTTTCGTCCAATCACATTCTCAATATCAGTTCGGTTGTCATACGTGAATCGGTCGGGTCAAACTAAAGACAACGTTGATTGGATCATTATGAATTTCACAAGAGCGGATTTGTAGCATGAACGCCCATTTGATTAAAGCATACATACTTGAATTATTAACTAGATGGTATTGTGTATGCTGATCCTTTGCACTGTCGTGGTGAGTAAAGGTGAACTCACTCAGACAGAAAGAGATAACACACTATGCTATCACAACACTCTCAGACAGATTACCTCGAACTGCATGTACCCCGGGAGAAGAAAAGTAAACAAACTAGTAAGCAGTAATCAAAGTTTATTTGAAGGCAATATATCGAATTGTGATTTAACTCGTGAGAACTGTATCTAATAACCCATTGAGATCAGCCATGTTACGTGACAACTTATTCAATCCTATTCAGTAGATCACAGCATCGTAGATGAACGTGTTTCACAACTCCCACTGATTGTAAACAGCAGTCTTGCCTTCACACAATTATATCTCACCAGTCCCCTTGTATACTATTGTTCCCAGACGACCCTTACAGTATATATTAATTGAACTTAGTTACCAATGTAGACGTTAATTAGATCAATCCTGCTGTCTCTAACCAATGATTCATTTGTTTTCAGACATGGAACAAAACTTTGGAATACTTCGCACATGTATATGCAAGGCCGAGTCACATTCACGATGAATATATGATCGACCTAACGGAATTTTGTGATAAAACAAATCTTCTTGATATACCCTACCATGTTGATCGATACGAAGAGTAAAGCGCTTACTACACTTCATATTTTTGAATCTATGTGCATGTATCTTGAGTTTGATAAACATATTTGGTCTATAATCTGAAACGTTGAATATGGTTATTTCTATTTATAGGAAAATCATATTTTGTAATAGACAGTTGTGTGATATTTGAACACTTTTGCAAGCAAATTCTAAATTCAGCCTTGAAATATCATGTTCACGTTTCTCTTGCATAAATATTCTTCATTATTATGCTGTTTTGCCTAACGCACAATCCACGTGTTTGTCGTTTACAGAATATATGAACTGTTGTCAAATGTAACGAATTATTTCGATGTTCCATCTAAATCGGAGCTGCCAGAACACTTTTATCATCTGGTAAATCAAACATGATGAGATTCACGTAGAAATTTTTGTTATATAGTCATGTGTGGATTGGTAGAATATTAGTGAATTGGCCTATATCATATATGACACCTGACCAGTTACATGTCAGTTCATAAACTGATCAGCCACCATCAGATAAACATTTGACTGTGGCTTTGTTTCTTCAGTTGATTGACTTGTTAGTATCCAATTTGAAAAGCAAATCATCAGATAACATCAAGGTAACCATTGTGTCAGCTCTAAAACTTGCCCAAAAATCTAGTGACACAATTAGTCCGTTCGATTGCTAGCTAACAAATTATCACACTAGGTTACGTACATGATTGATAGGTAACTATGACTGTCTACTGCACTGAGATACACCAGTGAAAATTTGGTTTGTCATGATATATGTTTGAATATGTTTGCTATCCACCTTGATAATGATTACATCATTTGCGCAATCTTACTTCACCTGATGCCCCCAAAGAGTGTCGTGAACAAAGTCACACAGATGGGTTGTGATTACGCATACGCCGGAAGAATGGGACCCAAAACCCTACATGTCCTCTGTTTTTACAATTATCCGTAAGTCAGTGGATTACTATTTTGACAGATAAAATGTGTACTTATTTTGCTGTGCAGCATTTGGGAATTCCGCATGATATCAAGTGAACACTAACTAAGCTTGAAATCAACTTTCGAAATCAGATAAACCGATCGACTGATCCAATTCAGAAGGACAGACTAGACTGAAGTTTTAAGTTTATTAGAGCTCAGCAGCTAAACTGTATCACAAAATGAGTCACATTTCAGACACTGAGTTTATTTACAAAACATGCACATTTCACGAGATAGTAACCTGTGCGCTTGATACAATTCGTAAATGATGTTCTGGTCAAAATCTATTCTCATTTCTGATAATCGCTATTCAGATAATGGATTAACTGTGTGAAACATTTGCATCAGTTTTGCATTAAACAAATCACTAACTATTCTCAATATTTTTGTCTGAAACATTGCATACAGTGTTATTTCACTGATTTCAAAATGCTGTTTGTGTATTGAAGTTGTCTTCAGGATGGACAGTAAAACATGAACACGAGCGCATTTGCCGATATATTGGTGTATATGCGTCAGAAATAGCTAGAACGTTTTAAACTAACGTCATGAATCAGTTACGTTCACTAAATATCAAATACACGCAAACGAAGAATAAATTGTCATCAATCAATTCCCACTAAATTCAAAGAGACACTACGAGGGTATCAATAGTCATCCAATTTAATAGATGAAACAGGCAATTGAGCGCGACTTTCGTATAGGTCTAAAAAAAGCTATTGAAATTAACAAATCATTCGAGAATAATATTTTTCCATTTCAGACTTGATGAATGGTATAATCTACCCTCGCGGGAAATAGCCAAGTGTCTGTACAATGATCATTCGCTTTCATTCTCGAAATGCAGTATGGATTCACTGTGCAATAAACACCCCGGTCTAATTCATATGTCTTTCAACAAGCTTCATCTATTTTGTTTGATTTTTTTGACAATTAACTTTTAACCTTGAACCAAATGACAATGAAATGTAAACAGGTCGATGTTGGTTTTCCATGTTTTAGACTCCATTAACAAACATGAGGCGTAAACTACAATATCAATCATAATCCTGATTTTCGGAATTTTTCACTGCATACACGACCGTTAATATTCCCACGTTTCATGTGGTCCAAATGAGTGAATTTCAAAAATATTTCCGGTCACGGACTGAAAATTGTTTAAATTAATAGCAACATGTTTAAGAGTGCAAAACTGATGATACGGAAGGTAATTGATAAGACACGATTCATTTGTTTCAGACAACATATATCGGGAGTTCAGACTTTTGCTGTCAACACCTGCGTTAACTTGAGAGAGAAAACATCACAAAAATACAAACAAGTATTCACATGGAGACACGAGATATGGTGACTATGATAAGTGCAAGATGAATGAGCCTGTCAATCAAAGAGTATTTCTTCAAGTAAAAGCTGCGAAACAGATAGATAGGAATAGAGACCAGCACAGCTGACTGAACTCTTCCTACTTTTCAGGAGCTCTAACTCGAAGCAATGGTTGATAGTGGATGATAGTCTTGTCTTGCAAACAAATGAACTGCCCGTTTTATCGGTATAATTGGCGTGAAGTCAATGCTATACATCCCAATGTATGTAGAATGAACAATCTGTGTGCTCATACCTATACCCTTACATACCGATGCACAGATAACGTCATCGGGTTTGATGGTAAAATGGTTGCAACATAGTTGACAATAATTCGATGAGAAAATCCAAAAATTAAACCATAGATAATTTGTGAATAACCTATAAGCACGCCCGAAAATCAACCGGATCATTCGGCGAAGAGTTGTCAACAATCTGGATTGTTGACGTTTGTACACAACTAACGCTTTTCATTTAACTCAGTGGACCGTAACACGAAATATTATGCCTCCAAAATATTCGTTCATACCTGAATAACATTATATCACATAGTAACAACATTACTTATGGATTTTCTAATTTGGATCTACAATGTAGTGCTGTTCTTACTAGGATACAGTCAACAGTGGACAACAATCGACATCGATCGCTCCCCACAATCCCAGTTTTATGGCTTATGACACTGAAAGAACGAAATTCCATCTCTTTTCAAGCAGCAGAAATGTAGGTCTCCTATCAAGAATTCCTACCCCAATATACATGCCACGCCGAGCCGTGAAATTGCTGTTATCGCAGTCAGTTGCTGAGTTCATTCTCATGTTCCCTTCTTCGATTACCTGATCGCTCTATACTTACAGTCGCACTCGAGAATTCGTTTTTCAGGCTACGGTTTTAGCTCTAAAGATCTCTGTTTAGACACGCCGAGTTAGTTGAACAACAACAGTGATGCAGGATTGATAAGATAACGAGTTTATTCATAGTAACCCAAAGGGAGTAGAGAAACATAAATAGCCATAAGGGACTCCATTGGAAAAATTAGTTTGACCTACTAGTTGAAGATGGTAATGGCATCCGTGAGTTCCATTGAGCTACAACCATCAGTATGACAGAAACTCAACATGAATTAGAAAACTGTGAATAAAATCAAGCGATGTTACTGAAGCATTATCTCTTAGTGAATGAAAACATTTACAATAACAGTTCGATTGCACTGAAATCGTTTTACGTGACGCTGAATAACGTAATGTCTGTGTTACATTCCCGCTTACCTAACAAGGCAACAAATGAGCTATTCATCGTAAAATCGGCAATTTGATGATGGACTTTATTAAGAAGACAAGAATTTATCCTGGTCGTACATGGCAGCAGAATGTTTACTTAAGTCTAATCTTTCGGATTACTCTGTCATTTCTTTCAGATTGAATGAACGCTAGCAAAATCTTGATAGTTTATTCTAGTGTCACACTTGTGGACAATAACTCATTACCCGAGATTTTACAAACAGAAGTAAATCGTGGGGTTTAATGCACGTTTCATTAGATTCGCTGTTCACTTGTACAGACTACGGTGGTCACAGTTAGAAGCGACCAACATACGGTTTAACGAGACTCAAGCTTTCTGCACTTCGGAAATCGGTTTATTTGGGAAATATGATTTTCAGGAGGCAGAGCCATTCACGTTTGTCTATAAACCCGTAATTTTTTGGTGAAACGTAACACATGTCCCCTGAGTTAGGAGTTATCTGATACATCACACTCATGAGAACAGAGATTAGTTTGCTTCCGAAGTCTGAATGGTCCACTAATATTGCCACAGAAACATCGTCATTGGAAATGCCCATCAGTGGCAGCAACGGTCTGACAATAAAATGACCTCGGTCATCTGTTGTTGGCACGCGCTTCTGTCAGCTATCATGGTTGTCTGTAATATGCGGATAGCGAGATAAAATAAGGGTTTCGTCGATTATAGACATAACGTTAACAAACAGTTTTAATAACTTCTTATCGCTGGATATTACAATCATATAAAACTACTAACGACTGAAAGTTCCCGAGTAAAAATATGGGCGAGCGGCGTTTGGATTAGAAAAATAACGAACACTGCTCAGTGGTAGCTGAGAACACAAACGGAGCATGCCTCGATAGTCCGTGCTAGTCCGGTTGGATAAGTGGAAGCCACAAAATGTTCAAAATGTTCGCTAACTGACCAATCGTATTAGACCATCGAACCCACAGGGTTTGAATAAACTAGTCTTAGACACAAATCCAGATAACTTATTCAGGATGCAGCCTTTTCGCCTGTGTAGAGAATTCAACACTTCGTCCTGTGCAATGAGGCGGCTGGGACCCGGTGGATGACGCTGAACTCGCGCTCCGTGTCCATGTTTCGAGCTCACTAAGCTACGTGCGCTACAATTGATGAAGTCTTAACCAGGGTTGGCTGGAAGCATAGCCAAGCAGGATAGCTTTCGATGATTATTTCAAATGAGTGCTTAATAGTGCAATCTCTATATATATGCTTGATTTTGCGAAATCATGTCAATCGCATATCCCGTTAATTCGACCTCTACGCAAAGATTTTACAAACAACCTTATAGTCGTCACCTAACTTCACACAAGTGTACTAACCAAAGACGAAGAGTGAACAGGTTTGATCTGTTTGCTAGAATTTCATTTTAGACAACTTCCAATCATTACATAGTCTGGGTTGTCATTTTTGGTAACACTTCCTTTGGCAAAAAGACGAATATGAAACTAATTGTGCATGACAATAAATCCATTCGTACTGTAATGTAGATGGTTCACCAACAACAATTACCCCTCACTGTCTGACGCAAACACTTGACATTGTCCTGTGGTTATACCGGCGATTAGGGTTTAATCAATCACTTGCGTCATTTGAAACTAAACACGGTGATTTGCAGCAATATGCTGCTGATACTCGGTCTCGGCAATGATGGACATTGCATGCTCTAGACAATCCTGGTTGATTATATGAGGTTTGGTGGAGGAGACAGTCAGACGTTGGTTCAAATGTGTTAGGATGCAAGTAGTTCCGTAAAACAACATTTTCCTAGTTACATTAAAGCTTGACGTACTGGCTGCCTGGTGACTGTTAGATATTTGACAGTCCCGTGTATCTTGTTTTCTATCACCACACATTCAAAAATTCTAGTTTTGACGGTTCCTGTCCTGTAATCGGAGTCAAATTTACCCAGCTGAGTTGAATAACCACTCTGGAACATATTCAGTTTGACGTAGAGCATATCCGCCGAATGAATAAATCCAGTATGGTCACGTGTTGTTCGGATTACTATTCACTTTTCAAATGTGAATGCTGACATTAGCAAATGTTCTTACGAAACATCAGTTATATAAGGTTTTCCGATATTGTAAGCACTCATTTACTGAGAAGGTAAAAACGAGTTTCAGAATGCCAACTTTTCCATTGCAATGAGGGGGTGTCCGGTTGTTAGACTCACACAACAAAAGTCACTAACCATCATACTACTTAAATGATACAAGTAGGTGAAGGAAGTAATGAAACCTCAAGGGCTGAGTGCCTTCGAATTTTGCTATTTTGTTCACATCAAATGGAAATCTGGTGCTGAAATTGACGAATATTTGTTACGGTTTTTCGGGCTAACCTAAAATACAATTCTTCTTACTGTAACCAGAATTCGAGCATAAGGTTTGAGTGTAATTCACTCTGTGTCACTGAACTGAAACTGATGTATTTACAGCAAACTTGATCAGTTTCGTTTCCACGTTATGATTCAAATTGTTATCACGTCAATCCACACTCACAAACACGGTAGCGTCTTGCATTCAGCCTGCAGTCAACAGAAAAACCACACTAGAAAGAGTGATGAGTGTGCATCGCAATCTAGCAACGCCGTGTTTATTTCGCCAAAAGGAACAACTCTCGATTTGGAATTTTCGGTTTTTGTAAACACTCAGTGTATCCAACCTTAGTTGTCATCGGCTCGCTGAATGGGAACTATCTTGACGATGCTTTTCACAACTGAACTATTGTAATCGAAAGTTTGAAGCAGTTCTGTTTCGAGGCTGAGTGACCTTCATTAGTTGAAACGAGTACACTGATAAGCGACATGTAGCTAAGCATCAGTTGGTCCATCGGATCTACCTGCTTATGCGCATAAATAGTGCAGACGTTTAGGTAACAGATTTGAAAAAACCTTATGACACAAGCGATCAGTCAATACAATAGAATTACAAAATCTGCAATAATTTTCTTCCACATATCTTGTGATATCGAGCATAACACGTCAATGCGCATAAAGACTGGATTGATCAGCGCCGAAATGTTGTGGCAGAAGCAGCAAAAAACCCTAAATTCTTGTCCAGTTGATTGGCCAAACACTGCTAGTGTTTATCGTGGTCGTCCGAAGTGTTGATTGAGATTGCACTCAAATTGATGATAGCCGTTCTTATCAATCGATCGTGCTCCAATGCTTACTTGATAGCTCGAACAACAATCGCCTTAACTATTTGATGAATTGTGGACGAATTCAAGGTTTGGTCAGAAAAGGGGGTCACAGTTGTAAGTTGGTTCGTGTCAGTTATCTGTAAATATACTCAAGTCTACTAGGTGTTATATTCTTGTAACTAGATTGCTACTGCAAGTTCAACAGAACATAGTGTGGAGTGTTACATTGAGATGACAGGCTTAATGGGGATTGTTTTGCCTAAATATCATTTCTAGTTATGGCCATAAATATTTGTTACACATATGTGAACTGGAATATTCTAACGTTTACATCCTGCAAATAAATGTGTTTGTTTCACGGCAATTCCCAAGAACCATGGAACGAAAGTGAACCTTTTAAGCATTTTCAATCGACTCTCGTTTACATGCAAGTTTGTTTTCAAATCAAGTATGGGAAACGACTGTAGGTCTCTATCAATGCCCATCATGAATACACTGCTTTGACGCAAAATGCAACACTTGCTTCAAAGCCTGTTGCTTGAGTTCATCTCATATGTTGTTACAATGTACCTAACGGTCTCGGCACGCCCTCACCGTCGCATGAGTCTGACAGCGCCTGGGTAGTGGAGCAGATTATATTTTAAATAATATATCCTATAACATACCTATTTACACGGTTGCGAACGCGGCTGGAGTTCTAGCAACGGTTGTGATAACGATATGAACTGGAGACGAGCTTCAACATGAGCAAAACTCAAGCCCGTGACATATTTGCGAGATACTAGATGCCAACATTCCGCCCACTTGTTTTTATTCAGCGAACGTGAAATATTGAAATACAGAGGAGTTGCTCAGCGGTTATGCCACAGACCACTGGGCTTTACATTAGAGGAGTGAATACTATCAGTTCCGATGCAGACAAGCAGCGAGAGCCAAATATCTGGGTATGCATAAGACCGAATTGCTGATTGGTCTTGAGAAAACTAGCAAGATGTTCAGGTCCAGGCAATGTACTTAAACGTTGTACGTGTTCATGACGTGTTTCTCTGTTTTATTTGCAATGAATGAAGTTAGACGTTGATTGGCATGTCCTGTTGTTATTGTCTGTTCCTTCATCGCATGCGTCAAACATTTCAACATGTGTACGGCCGTAGACCCAGATAAAAGTGATCTGTGAGACCACATTAAAGGTGTAGCATTTTGGCGAGAGAGGATTGTGAACAAATTGAACAACATTCCAATTTGAACGAATGCATTTCAGCTGTTGAGAGGTTGAGTCAGTCACGGTTGGTCACAATATTTGAATGATAACAATTGTGATGAACCCATTTAAACGGCATGCACGATCAGAATTATTTACAAGTGGTCAAATAAAGCATGGGAAGTATATAAGAGAAATACAAACAAGTCGTGAGACTTGTGTTGTTCAGACTATAGAAAACGCGATGGACAAGTGGAAGACACTCAATAGTATATAACATTCATTTTTAGAACTGTCCACACTTCTCGATCGACTTTAAAATGGATTCCGTTATCCTTCTACTCAGTCAGACAATTTATTAACAACCACCAAGTAAGCACGTTGGTATTTTTATTAAAAATAATTAATTTCTATGAAGAACGAGATTAGGACAATCATAAAATGCAAATCATGTGATGTTCTCCGGAATGTCATTAGTAATTTATGTTTAACGG
>JTDE01000317.1:176886-196407 GCA_014338405.1 Paragonimus skrjabini miyazakii
GTCATATCAGCATATCCATTCTATTTTTGTTAATGATTGCATCGACCAAGACCATGGTAGTTTGGCAACTAATCCGCTCCTTTTTTCAGATACTGGGGTGTCTGTGATCTTCTACTTACTCTTTTCTTGAGCTTTATTGGTGTATTGAATGATGAATCGTCTGTCTGATCTTTTCGTAGTTCAACTTTGAGTTTTGTTTTTCAACTTTATCCTCTCCGAAATGCACTAGCATGCACTCGTATACTGAAATGCTCCTTGTATCACGTCTCATACATCTTTCTTCCTAGTATGGATCTTGTCATTGCAGTCTCTCTCACTGTTTATTTTCCGAGAGATAAGGGTTTCCTTTTAGTGCTAGCCGTTCAATTGGCTAACCAGCATTGGCCAGCTGGACACAAAGGCCTCACTCACACACTTACTGGTCTTATTCCTTCGGGTTTACACCGGATACGTGGTGTGTGACTAGCCGCAGAAAAAATACACGAAGAAATATCGGAGTGCAGCATCGCCCAAAATGGTCCTTGCTACATCTGGCGTCTGTGGCAACCGAGGTGGTCTGGGCCGAGTGCTGCATGCAAATGGGCGTTTTTCTTTGTAGTCCTGTTTAACCGCTTAACCCACGTGTCGCTTTCTTGAATAAATATCCCTTTTGCCATATGCGTTTTTGGATCACAACACTGACTGCCTGGTGACGGTGAGATACTTGGGTGTCTAGTATATCTCGTTTTCTGTCACCACCTATTCATAAATTCTAGTTTTGCCAGTTCCTGTCGGACAGGCCGACTCAATTGCACCCAGCATATTCAGTTCAACCTAGAACATGTTTGCCTAACAAATAAGTCCAGCATGGTCATATGTTGTTCGGTTTGATATTCAGATTTCAAATGTGAGTGCTGCTAATGACTTTGCAGCCGAATTAATGATAACTCTTCTAATCAGTCTTCAGTAGCCCAATGCTTGTCTTGTACAACTTTCTCATCCATTAGTTTGGCAAAATTTGGGCCGATTCACGGTTTATCCAGAAAAATGTCCACACGCGCAAGGTGGTTTTCGTCAATCATCTCAAAATAAATCCAGGTATACTGAATGTCATATTCTTACAGTCCAATTGTTACTCCTGGGTTCAACAGAACACAGTAAGGACTAATGTACTGGGATAATAATTTTACTGGAAATTGCATTGACCTACTGTCACTTCTGGCTACACCAACGGAAACTAGATGCAGTTACTTGAACTCGGATATTCTGACAGTTGAATTCCGAAAAGAAATGGGTATACTTTTACAGCAATGTTGAAGTGTCACGTAGAAAATATCAAGCTCTGAAACATTTTCAATTTGACATGCATTTAGACAAGAGTTCATTTTCAAAGCAAGCCTAGGAAACGACTGTACGTCTTTGCTAATCTCAATAATAAATGAACTGATTTGATGCAAAAAGTCACAGTTGCTTCGGAGCTTGATGCTCGAACTAGTTTCATATGTTGTTGCAAATTATCTAACCGCCTCAAACCCACCTCACCGTCACATAAGTCTGGTGTAGTCTGAGAGATGAAGCAGGTTATATTCTGAATGATATATATTTATATATTATTTTATATCCATTAGCAAAATCCTGGCGCGGTTGCAAACATGGCTGGAGTTTCAGCACTGCTCATGAGAACGATATACAGTGATGACAAGCTTCGACAAAAGCAAAATCCAAGTATCGGTATTATATGCAAAAACATGTTGGCATTCCACCCGCTCATTCACATTCAACAACCGTGAAACATTGACATAAACACGAGGTGTGCAACACTCAGGGTATAAAATCACTGTGGTTCATATTAAAATAATGAATGCTATCAGTTCCAAGGCAGACTAAAAGCAGAAGCCAGCTGTTTGGACATGTACTAAACCGTATAATAATTGCTGGTTGATATTGCATTGGAAAAACTAGCAATGGCAGCTAGCGATGGAATAACACGTTGTACGTGTTTACCGGGTTAACAGTGTGACGTGGTTTCATGTTGGATTAGCAGCGAATGACGTCGGACGTTGGCATAAAAGTTCTGCCGTCATTGCCTGCTTCGTCATCGCATGTGCAAACCATTTGAACATGTGCATGACAGTCGACGTAGACTTGTCGATCCCAATTGAACCCGAAGAAGGCGATCCGGATGTGTTACGTAACAACAATCGAAGGCTTGGCTCGAAGGCTCGCGAAGGCAGTAGTAATCAGCAGTTAGAAGCCATACCTCTGCGTACTGGAACACTTGTTCGTCTGTGCCACATTGCCCTGGTAACTGATGTGTATGGGTGTGCGTGTGATTGTTGATTCTATTGTTTAGCTTCGCAATGTCCACTGAATTTTGTTATATGAATCCACAGACTGCAGTATGTACCTGATGGGATGCAGCGAAATGTGTTCGAGTGATACATTGTGCAAAATACTGTTTCTGACTTATCTGTTCAGATAGAGACGATGTTTGAAATGAGAGTGAATTGTGGGATTCCATTTTGACGGGGTAGAACTGTGAGCAAGTTGAGAAACACTTCAATTTGAACAAATGCGTTTCCGGTAGAGCAAGTTAAGATTGGTCACAATTTTTGACTAACAACAATTGTGATATGGCCACATCTGAAAAACAGCTTTGTAATCATTCATTTTTTGGAACCGTACACACATCTTGACTGACTTTCTCTTGGTAAATGTGTTAATCGGCTTCTGGTGATATCAACTTACGACAGTGGCCTCCCTCTACTGTTCAATCCAATTCTTGCAAATAGTCACCAATGTATGTCTTCTTAGTTCTGTGAAACTGTGTGCTTTCAACTTTTGGTTGACAAGTAATCAGCACAAGGAACGGAGCTTGTAAGACTTATAGCTTTATTAGGCTATGGAGAGTTGCATTCAACCGTTCTGTTCTCTGGTGAGTAGATTGTCTAAAACAGATTAACTCTGTTCGGATTGTTGTTTGTGAAAACAGGCTGGTTGTGACGAACTGAAGTGGAAAGATTTCAATCTAAAGCCAAATGAAACTCAATTGCGAAATTAAATTACACTCTGCATGCTGCTGATGTAAAGTGATATCATTTGCTCTACAGTCACGGCCAAAAGTAAACCTGTTAGTGCTGATACCAGCAAAACAATAGTCCTGACATCACTCGCTTGTTTTTATGTCGCATCTTCAAAATCGAAACGGATATCTTTTGTACACAAAAGTTTGCGTTCTTTGTGATTATCGAGCGGCATACACAAAACCAAATTCCGACAGAAGGTCGAACTTCACGACATGGAATCGTTTCTCGGAATGGAAAATGCGAAACCAAATAACCGAGATCTGTAGAATACACGTTATACAAACCCGCTGGTATTATCCTTAAAGTTTGTTCCATTAAGGATCAGACATATGGCAGATATAAATGAATGTATTTTACCTGGACAATAAAGTCTTCAGATGATCATTCAAATGATGATTTGGAGCATCTAACGAACACATCTCTCGTTATATGTCGACCATTCACATCGTATCAGTCGGTAATCTGTAATTGTGAATTTCTTAGGACGCTAGTTCCCGGTGCAATATAATTCACTTTGGTGGTTGCGTATCTGACATACATATAGTAAGCAATTTCCAGATTTACGTGAATCACGTTGAAAGGTGTGATTAATATTATGCCAACTTTTAGTGAGAAAACAACGAATGAACGCAAAGACCCTCGTGAATATACACAATCCTTCCTCTCAACTGCAGCTGAAACATCACTTTTGCAAGAAATGTACATACCTCGACGTGAGAAAAGTACATTTAATTTGGGTAATTGTGAAGAAACACGGAATTCCACTTGGTAACCTAGGGATGAAACCTAGGAATCACTCAGGCGTAAATTGCGTTCATTCGCAATACACAGGGTTTGTCGTATGCACATGATGTAACGTGCTTCCAACAATGTACTATCGTATGTTGGGTTATTTCGAAACATTCTGCAAGTAGATACTTGTTAATCTTCAATGCACGTGTTGGAGCAAACTGAGCTCAGCAAACAGAACGGACTGGAAATGGCATGACACACAATAGCGATTTTTTTCATTAGTCGCAGATATGTAATGTATCAGAAAAAAACTGATTATAGATTCAAAGTACGTGTGTTGAGTTTCATGTGCCACAAAGTGAGTTTGCGGTGGATTGTGTAGTACACAAAAATAACTGAAAACATCGACCATCCACTCATTCAATTTGATTTCACGTATCGACAGATAACGTTCTGCGAGAACTCAATTAAACACTAATTATACGAGCTAGTAAAATGGATTCCGTTATCATTTTTCTCAATCAGACAATTTAATAGCAATTACCAACTATGCATTTCTTTAATAAACTTTAATAGGACAATTACAAGGCACAAATCATGTGATGTTCTCCGGAATGTCATTAGTAAGTTATGTTTAACGGAGGGCATTCAGTTCCCGTCTTTAGTATTTATACACGTCTCCAAGATGGGGTATAATGCCCCCGCGTAAACGAGATGCATGTTGCGCAATGTATGCGTCACGTGGTGTATAATGGAGTGAACGTGACAGAACTGAATGTTTGGTAAAATCTATATGATTGTATCACCAGTACAGTAGGTCCATCTCGCATATATGAATGTGATATTTTAAGGGAGCCCTTGATAGGTGTCGCACATATATCTGGGATATTACAATTTGAGACACTGATTTGCTGGAAGAGTTTGTGTGATGCATAAAACTTCTGCTAATAGCTACAATGGCACATTGCGGCATTTTGCACAAGAGGACTTTCTAGGGATGGTGAAAGCAAAAATGCAATGAACAATATCTCGAGAACCATATTTGCTCGAATTCACTTCGAGTGTACCTTCGATTTCATATTGACCACAAATAGCCACATCAGCAACGAATGTTCAGCAGACCAGATGAAGAAGCTGGAATTGCCATCCTGAATAGGAGCGATTACATCGAGAAACTGGTGTACCGGTTCGTCCAATACTCAATATGATGAATTCGCCATACCACTCAACCGTGAAGTGGCTAGTGAAACTGCTTGAACCCGTCCGAAAAGTGATTGCTCAGCTCAGTCTACGTGATACGTTTGAATTTGTCAAATGCATACAGAACGTTAACATGAATTCACAGAAATCATGCTCATTAGACGTAGTGTCGTTATTCACAAACGTACCGCTGCTAGAAACCCTCAAACTTATCTGTCACTACGTGTCTGAGACCGAAACAGATATTGATCTACCACCACTGAATATGGAAGAGCTTTTGCTCCGTTGCACATTTGATGTACAACTGCTGTTCAACGGTATGCTGTATCGGCAGACGGATGGCGTAGCAATGGGATCTCCGCTCGGACCTCTCCTGGCCGATATATTCATGGAAAAACTTGAACGCACTACGCTTCAATCCACTATCAGCCAGTTCAGTAAATACCACCGATATGTAGACGACATATTTATTGTAGCCAGTTCGGATACTAATATGCACACAGTACTCGATATATTCAATTGCGCCCATCAGTCAGTTAAGTTTACTCTTGAGGAGGAGACTGAAGACGAGATATCTTTCCTAGATGTTCGTTTACATCGACGAATAGACGGAATTATTCAACGTAGAATTCATCACAAGAATACGTGGACAGGTCAGTACATAAACAGTTTTTTACCCTTAAAACAAAAGAGACATCTAGTACGCTGCCTGACTGATAGAGCAAACGAAATTTGTTCACGGGATACGTTAGAAATTGAACTCGAATTCATAAAGAACGTCCTTCATGATAACGGTTACCCGGAATGATTTATCGCCAGAAATATGATCAGAATAACATCCAAACCTGAAGTGCATGACGTAAGAAAGAAGCCTGTGTTTATCCGATTACCGTTCAATAGTGACAGTGCCACAGAATGGCTGACAAATAGGCTCAGTCACACAATTAGCAGGACCTATGCTACAGCAGAACTCCGTATTCAATTTTCCACATCCCCAATTCTCGGATTGTATAACAAAAATAGACTGACAGTTCAGACCTGATCTATGTTTATATATTCATTCACTTGTTCATGTGAAGCAAGTTATATTGGTCGAACGTCAAGACAACTTTCGAAACGAATCCGAGAACAGCATCCACGGTGGCTGGGGCACGGATAATCACGATCGATCAACAGTGTTATCTTTGTTCATCTGGTTGAAAGCGGACACCATGTGAAAACTGATCAAGTCTTCAAAGTGATATATCGCTTGCCAGGGCACCCATCAAAAGCGGTCCAAATTGCAACACTTTGTACTGCCGAGGCTATCGGTATTATGTCATCTGCGGCCGCGAATGCGCTGGCCGTTTGGGATTAGTTGGTCACCAACGTACTCATAGTGCACCGTCGGCAAAGAGACAACGAGTACGTTAGGCTCAGGTAGGTCATATCAGCATATCCATTCTATTTTTGTTAATGATTGCATCGACCAAGACCATGGTCGTTTGGCAGCTAATCCGCTCCTCTTTTCAGATACTGGGGTGTCTGTGATCTTCTACCTACTCTTTTGTTGAGCTTTGTTGGTGTACCGTATGATGAACCGTCTGTCTGATATTTTCGTAGTTCAACTTTGAGTTTTTTTCTCAACTTTATCCTCTCCGAAATGCACTAGCATGCACTCGTATACTGAAACGCTCCTTGTATCACGTCTCATACATCTTTCTCCCTAGTATAGATCTTGTTATTGCAGTCTCTCTCACTTTATTTTCCGAGAGATAAGGGTTTCCTTTTAGTGCTAGCCGTTCAATTGGCTAACCAGCATTGGCCGACTGGACATAAAGGCCTCACTCACACACTTACTGGTCTTATTCCTTCGGGTTTACACCGGATGCGCGGTGTGTGAGTGGAACTGCAAGTGGTGCAGCGCAAGCCACTTGGGGTGATGGTTTAAAGCGCAGGCGTCCTTTGGCTTCGGCCACTGTGACAGGCTAATGCGTTTCGGATGCCACCAACCATTATGTCATCAGAAACGGTTTGTTCAGGCGCTGCACCTGCCATGGCCACAAATCCATCGGATCGATGACCAATCTGCTCAGTCAAACCAATGGACAAGCGTGACGTAACCGACCAATCAAGCTAACACTAATTGACTGACCAGTGACCTAGTTTCTATGCATTAAGTCTGATCGATATCTCGATCTAACTTTATTAAGTCTTCATATAATTTCACCGGCCTGAAGATGAACTATGGAAAACATATGTTCGCCTATATGTCTTTATTCTCATTGTTGCAATCGGCATAATAGAAACTGCATTGGGTTGTTAGATGCTGACGGAAATCCAAAATTCATGTATTATACTCAATACCATCAACATGTTTTAGTGAATTTGTCACATCGGATATTTGTTCCAAACCAAACATTAGAGATTTCACAGGTAAATATGATAGAAAACTATTCACCCCCTTTAAACATGAAGAGAACAGGCATGTTATCCACTAAATAGTCATGAGTCTGAGAGGTTGGGTGGACTAACATTGCCGAAAACAACTCGGTCGTAGACCGTGCTGGTAACCTGAAAATTGCGTGCATTTGTGTCAAACAATTTTCCGTTGTGCTCATCTCACCTCGTTGTACCATATACAAGTTAAACGTCTTTGTCGTTTCAAACACAACTCTCGAAACAGGGGAGTATTCGAGTGCTGGATAAGATGCATCGTGGTTGAGTAATGACATTGATAACGTAAAACACTCAAATTATTTGCTCACAGAAAGCTACTTGTTAACTGCACAGCAAAATCTAATTAGAGCAGATGTAGTTTATTTTACAAATTGTGAAATCAGGTTGTTCTCCACAGTGGAAGAGTTTACGAATATGTCTCCAAACACATTATTGTTCACTATCGGGGTGTACTACTAATCCGTTCTCTCGGGCTCAGTCAATCATGATAAAGCAAATGCTGATTGAAGTGATTGGACGCAGGTTTCTTTGATGTTACCACCGGAATCGAGCGTCTGTGTGAAGTTTGATCGATCGCGGTAATTCACTGGTGTGTGATTTATTGAAGGGCTTCGTAACCAGCTGCTGCCCCTCCTACTATTTGTCTCTCGTTAAAAACTGACAACAGCGGCTCTAAAGGGTGGTTAAATGTGTTGCTATATTTACGTGATATTCTCGTTAATTGATACACGACGGACGCTAAAGTACCCAATATTCCATGGTCTCCTCGACAGCATAAGTTTTAGAGGTTTACCAATGAGGGCGTTTTCTTTTTGTGAAATAAGTAATAAGGTAACTCGCTTCTGTTGAACATTTTGAAACGACTAGTCCCTCTGTCCAGTTCTACTTCTTCTGACGACCCTGATGACCGCAACCTACATGGACCCACAAACGGGTTGTGGTCGCACATATCGCATAACACATGACCCAGTGTTGCCAATAATGTGTTTGCGATCACCTTCAAGATATGCAATTTTTTAAATTCAATATTTTATACAACTAACCTAAACAAAGTAGCTTAATATTAACCTAATGTTAAAAACATCGCATCTATCCACATGTATGCAGAATATATTCATCTCGCAACAAAAACCACGCGCAATTTCGAAAACCCAAATCACGTTAATCTGATTCGTGACAGTTCAGAACCACTCTTCATATTTAACATCCCTCTGGTTGAAATTCACTCCAGCTCGTAGTCCAATGGTAAATCATCAGGTTCCGCAAATCTAATTGTCCATCATCATTCTGTCATGTTATGTTCACAATAAATGGTAATCTAGAAAAGTAGCACTGAGCATATCTATTGATTCATCAGAACAGACACGGTCCACAGACAGTGTTGATCATTGATCAACTTCCACAATCGGTAGTGACGGATGAGTCCTACACGTTTGTCATTCACCAACAGTTGTCTGCAGAGACCCCGTCTGCAACGGCTTTTGTTAAACTTTGTAGCAAAGTGCCAATGTTCAAAAGGATTTCCATGGACACACTATCAATTTCTCGTGATCTGCGTGGAAGTTTACACTCTGCATACATAAAAGAAGCAACCGTTTGAGTTCAGATGTTGGCTGTTCGAATGAAATTGGAGTGGATAAAGCCAAATAAGAATCAAATAAAGACAACGTTATAAATGGATTGAAAGACTATTTTCGACTCACTAAATTGCTACCGTACATGATTCACTTAATTTCAGTAGATAGTCTGTTTGTTTACTTCTCTCCTTATTCCACTACACTCTACAGAACGTACGATTCAAAACTTGCAATCTCATCTTTTCATAATACAGCCAAGACCTTTTCTGTGTTGTCTTATTCTGATACCAAATCCAAAACGTTGCTCGCTTATGTGTTTCTCCCGCTGTAGGTGTGATATTGCAGTTATGACAATGTAAGTGTGACAAGGAACACGATTGATGAAATTCGTAGTAAACTGCCCGTTCAATTAATTACACAAAACACTGAAAATACTTAACAAGTCTACCTAGGAAACATCGAGGTCCCCAGGGTGTCTAATGTGTGCAAAAAGCAATCAAAGGACCTATAATAGGGTAGAATTTGCAAACAAAACTGATCCCAGTGATTCAACATCAGATGGCGTACGTCACGACTATGTAAACAATGATATAAGCTGGACGCTAATTTCAGAACAAACACAACAGTGTTTCGAAAGAGGTGGTGTAAAATGCGTGAACTACAGTTGGAAATGAAAAAGTCAGTTGCGTAATCACAGTTACGCGAAAAAGCAAGAACGGTGTGACTGTCACAATGAACAATACCGCTGTTACCCAATTTCTACCCTGCAAGCCATCGGATGATCGGTGTGTTGCTATGCATTTTGTTCGATCGCAACTTTTCTCCTCAAAAACCAACATCCCGTAACTTATTCGCGGTGTTATATATCAGTTTGTGTGGTACCGTTGCGCTCATATTTAAGCAGCTCTGTCCCGTCTTAAATATTTCCTACTTCTATGCGTTGGGAGATAAATAGGTATTGTGTAATGAGAAGAAGCGAAGTTTCTCTCAATTCTACACAAAGTGCTGTTTACGTAAGTCAATTTCAGCGGGAGGTCTTTGTGATTGGCTTGTATGGTCACGAGGGATATACGCTGTTCGGTATGTGCCCTGTTAAGATGAAAGTCACGAACTGAAACTGTCTTTGATTTCAACATCCCTCCCATTCGATTTGTGAATGGGAAGTAAACCGGAAAGCCATCATATCCCCTAGTCGTAATAACGCAAATGACTTGGGCAATGTTTATGAGACTCATACAAAGGGATGAAATAAAACAGCGCCATTTTCAGATAACTCAACCAAATATTAGATTATATTCACCTCACCATTATGAATGCATCTTATGTTTCAAGTATCCTGATCTTCTGTGTCACTGTTACTTAACTTCAATCTTTCTATATTTAGTATGCAATGCTGAAGTCTTTCGTGCTTCACGTTGATTAACCTTCGGTCCAATTGATAGACGCTTAGTAAGCTGGCTGATCACATCGACCAGACAACTAACATTAACTCCGCTTTACGACTAAACTTGAAACCCTAACCGAATTAACTCCACCCTTCTTGATTCCTGTTCTGGTTATTTCCAATATGACAGAAAGCTGGGTTTTACTCATCCAAGTATGGTTGTTTTCCGGAAAAATTCGAACTCGAGTCTGTAATGTTCTTAATGGAAGAAGTCACTGAAACGAGAACTGCAATTCTGGTATGTTGCTGTGTCGCTCGAAAGAATGGATTGAGTTTCGGTGATTACGATTTTACTGATAACCTCTTCACTAGCACTAAACATAAATCAATTTTTAGCACCGTGTTGATGATCATTCTATTATCACATACTTCCACTGTAGTTTGTTAGTTTTGGTAACACATCAGATGAAGCATATGTTTGTACAGTTCCTCCCTTCAGTTCAGCGCCAGGTAGGTGCAGACATTTCCATTTTGAATCCCATCGGAATTAGCCTATCCTTGCCAGGGCTGGAATTAGGATTCCAGCTACGCTTTCATGGAACAACCGTGTTCATCACCGTGCCATTGAGCTTGCACCAGAAAAAACTGAGTTATCCTACGGTTGATGGCATCTGTTTCAACATAGCCCGTCACAATGAAGGAGGCCAAAGAACTCTTGTGCATAAGTCCTACCACAAGTGGCTTGAGCTATGTCACTTGTGGTTCCACTCACAACGCGCATTCAGTGTAAATCCGAAAGAATAGGACAAGGAGGTCTTTGTATGCAGCCGGGTAATGCGTGATGGCTAGTTGGTAGGCTAACACGATAGTGAGGCCCTTTTCTATCGGGAAGTAAATAGCAAGGCTCCAATGGTAAGATATTAACTGGCAGGAAAATACTGAACATGTAACGCAAGAAATAGTTCAGTATAGGAGTATATGGTACTGCACTCTAGAAGAATGCAAAAGTAAGAAGCAAATCTTTAAACATTCAATATACAATGTACCAGCAAACCTGAAGAGAAAGAGAGGGATAAAAAGACAACGTGACTCAGGATACGCAAACGCTTAGCCACATGTGTTAGTGAGTAATGCTCAATTAATCACCGCTAATCTGCTACAAACCTGTTCAATGCACTTTCCTCGTGCAACCAGTAAATTGGCCTACCTCAGCATCGTTTCTCCGTCTGCCCAAATATCACAACATCATTATTCAGACAACGCCAAATCAACTGACGTAAGTAATCAAACTACACGATGGTCCATTAAACGACGACCAGACTGCATTTTGCACCGATACTCTCGAGTTGCCTACAGAGACTGAACAGCACTTGGGTTGATTTTTGTCGTTGGTTGCCATACCTATGCATCCGGTGTGCGTCATTCCACGACAGTTTTGCTACCGGTTTCTTCTCCATTTGTTTCGGAATGGTCAACATTTGGGGGACGTTCACATTCACGCTACATTCAAAACGAGACTAGACTGGACAGCGAATGTTTCCAACTCTTCCCAATCAGTTTCTTTGTAGGATCCGGAGTACTTTGTTATGACTGCGTAAACATCTTTGTTCTGGTAAATCACCTTCCAATACAAGATGTCAACTTAAAAATTCACCTCTAGAACTTTTCAATCTGCTGTGACGAAGAAAGAAAGTAATCTACAAAGTTACTGGCCCGAGGCACGTGCTTAGTTACTGTAAACACAATGCCCACAAGGTTACTTTACGTCTCGGATCCTTTGTAGTCCTGATCCACTCGAGCGGGTGACTTATAATCCATTTCCACTTGAAATTGTTCATCTAATAGATATGACTTCCACCCGTCGAGTACGCCGACTATCAACAAACATTCATTCTAAACGGTCGAATACTTCTACTGGCATCAGGATTCTACCAAAATATCGGATTATTCCGTTCTCCTGGTTCAGTACTGCCCCTCTGCCACAATCATTGTCGTCCACCGCATCAGCGAACGTACCTTTTGTATCCGGCATTCTGAGCTCCAAGTGTGGTTTGTTGATTCTTTAATGCAATCGTGTGTATGTTTTTTTTTAAATTGTCGGTTCATTAAAATTTAGCATCACTTCGAAGAAGTTCGTGCAGTGGCGATGTGCTGAGGCGAAATCTTTACCATTCTGTCTGCAATACCTAGGTCGATCCAGAAGGTGACTCAATAAGCGATTACGGGTTGAACCAGGGCCTCTCGAACTGCTGTTATTCTCTCTGACATCGACCTTATTCCACATTGACCAAGACTTGTTCTCCCGTAACATCATCAATGGTCGTCCGAATTCTACAGTTCTGAGTTCGTTCTAAGACGGTATTTAGGTATACACATGCTTTAATTTAATGTACATCACGATGTTATCTCCACATATCGCCACAGTATATGTGGCGATAATGAGAACATCAAGTTTAAAAATAAGAACGGTGTTCCAGATCAATTGCAGGGCATGAAACTTAGTTGAAGTCGCTTCTCGCCCAGTGTGAATGTGGTTTCTCAAAAACCCATTAGTTTGCTTGCCACCGGCCAATATACAGATTATGACTGGAACAACATAACCAGCTTTGCTTGTTACAACATACCCAAAATGCCTGCAATCGAAATCAGTGGCACAGGTGTCTTCCGTTTTACCTCATTATACTTATGAAAATCTCTCCCCGAAATTGTCATTTCCCGGAAGAATTATTTGTCAAGTGGTCGGGGAATTTTAGGGACCGTTGATAGTTTTGATAATGTCTTCATCCAACTTTCATCTTTCTTTTAATTAACCCGGCATTCTGTAAGGTCTTCCGGCCAGAATATCCGTGTTGGCGGTATCTGTATGTAATCTGGTTGCAGAGTTTGTTAGGTTCGTGGCTTTTCAAGGACAGTTCAGTACATTTTTCGACAGTCGGTTGGAATAGTGAAACCTTGCATATGGGGTTCCGGTATAAACAGATTTGGTTAACATTAACCTGTTGTTGTCTCACTGTGTTTTCAGGAAAGTGAACCTGGTCATCAGTTTCATGAGATTCACACCTATCGTGTCTCTCGTCATAGCTAGAATATTGGTTCCAAAGAGCGCCCGCCTAGATGTCATGATAAGTAGGGCATAAATGTTATTTGGAACGACGGCAAGATGACCCACATAGGTTGTGTTTGAAGACATCTCAGAAACTGACAAATAACCGCACACAGCATGACCGATTTTGCCGCCAAATTTCCGAACCTTCTGAATGGTATATGTAAATAAATAAGATAGCCAGTGTAAGAATTCATTTTGAAATATACATTGATATTAGTGATCAGTTCAACAGTTTGTCAAAACACACTAGCACAAGAAGTGGACCGGTTTGCACTCTCACAGACTCATGCTCAACAAACAAGCCCGTAATGAAAACTTTGGAACTTGATACGAACGAAGGACTTGAAGAACAAACAGATATTTTAATTATTCCCAGCCACAGTTTTACATCAACGGTTGTCCAATAACAGGGACAAATACTTAACTGGACCGGGTAAACACTGAGTCCTGATCAGTTCAGGTCAAGTGGGGCCGATCGGTTAAACGGGTCGACATGTAATCAGGTATATATTTTGAAGCCAGTCTAGTGTATCTTTCCATTCAAGGGAGGCTCGGTAGGTATATCCGGTGAGTATATTCATTTCAATTTGATTTGCACGAGGCCAGCGAATTGTCTCGTCAGGCAAGCCAGTTATGCTTACCATTCGCTATCCACGGTTGCGCCTAATGAGGTCACGGAATTAAAAGACATGCTATGTTAAGATAATGTTTAGAAGCCGGTGAACGTAGAAATTTATATAGTAAAACTGGGTTTTCACTAGTATTGCCATTGGTAACACAATGGTGTTGCAGTAGAAACTTGGATTTATCTAACTTACTGCATGAAGTTGGGTTAACTAAACTCAACGTGGTTTTCAGCGTTATCACAATCTTTTGGGCATGCCATTTGAACACGAATGCTGTGGGTCAATAAGAATGTTGTAACATTGGTAAACTAAAATTGTCTCACTGTCTACAATATCGCGATTCAAATGTCTGGACATGGTTCTAAAGGAATAACCTTACTGTTCTGAAACAGTCCCACTTCAGACCTCAGGTGCATCCGTAGTTTTCTTAGTGCGTGAGAATGGGTGAGAAATTTATCGATTAGATATCGGCTTACTCAACGACCTGAGGACTGAGTCATGCATCTCATACTCTCCCTATGTTTTTCAAACTCTGAGACAAACAATGCGTGAGTGTGGACGATAAACTAGAGAAGGGACCGAAGATAATACCGCTGACCTCGGTTTGCAATATTTTGGTAGGTGGAGGGCTTACAAGTTAAGTGATGGCTTTAGTTCGTCGTGATGTGGACGATATCCGACTGCACCAAATCTGCAGCAAAAAGTGACCAGATGCAAATTTAGCACTTTTGTGACTTCACTGCAACTCCATTTATCGCGGAATAGTTTGAAGTGAACATGAAGTCTTTCATCATATACAATGATAACGTCCTGGTGGTAATCACAACCTCTTTCCACCTCATTTAACTGTTCATATTTCACAGTTGGGAATATACTAGATGCCACATTCAAGCGGACTGGTAGAAATAACAATTTGGGAAGGATCCAAAATTGTGACCATTGTAGTCAGTGGTTCAGGTGTCATGCATTGGAACCGGGAACTTTTCATGTCAGATCAATCTTTGTAAAGGCTGCAGAACCTTTTGAAGATTTCTAACACTATTCCGCCCCATGTGAGCATCGTTTGACTATAAGATTGACGGTGGGTCGATAATCACTACACATTCGGATTGATTCGCTACAACTATGCAGCTTGCCCATATTGACGACCGCACCGAAGAAACTACACAACCTTGCTCTATCAAGTATTCTCAAATGCGCTTCCAACATATTCGTAATACACGTTTGGTAGAATTTACTTCTTCATGAAGATGGGGGTTTCTGTTACATCTAACCTCGTCTGAGTAATTCACATTCCCACCATAGTCTGAAAACATTACAAAATAACGATGTGTAGCTCTTCCCAAACATCACTAGGAATAGTAGGGTGTGATTCGACTGGCAACGTCACTTGAGTTTTCAATTTTCTGACAGCATGGTTGTTTAAATGAATTCAGAATTCAGACATCGAGACACGCGAAGGTGATATTGAGGCATCTCAAACACTAAAAGTTATGATGTTAATACATCACATGATCCCATCCCCAGGAAAGCACATAAAGTTAACGTTGATGCAACTCATGTTGCTTCAAGATCAGTAGTGTCACTTCAATGAGGACAGGTCACACTGTATGACCTCCGGAACGAACGGTTCAGTCTCTGTATGTGTCCATCTGTTGTTCTCAACTACACTAGCTCATATAGTGTGAGCACTGCCATAACAAAAATTCACTTCCCCACATTGGAGGGTGACCTGAATGGGATACACAAGGTTGCCTTGAACATAAATGTGCTCCGCCATTATTAAATAATCCCTTGATTAAACCAGAACGAATTAAAAACCGAAAGCGTTATCGGTTTCGCAACGTTTCGACCCTCTCAGAGCGCCCTTTTTAAGCGATTTAAATCAAAGAATTTACAATGTACAAGCTTGAAATTAAGCAGTCATCAACTGGCACATGTTTGTGTGTTTCGCCTGCGATGTGTAGACAAGCTACCAGTAGGATGTATGGGTTTACGGTTCACCAGAGGTCACCACGTTAAGATTGGCCAGGTGCGAACAAGCATTGGGAGCTAATGTTCGTGGGTGTACGTAGGTCTGTACGCGTTTAGTCTGCGTGCGTTTAGACAGTTTGAGATAGGGGTGGGATACAGAACTGCCGCAATCCTCTTTCACGTGGTGTCACTGTTGTTCACCCAGCAAATCCTGTCAAACAACTGACAATTCCAAGCCATCGGATTGATTCACCGCCTGTGATTTATTAGCAATCTGCAAGGCATCTGCCACTGAGCGCTATATGTAGTTACGGAAACCACACTTAAGCACAGTCGGATGATCGAAGTCAACTTGATGTTGGTTGAGGATTGTGTGTGTTGCAATGGCTGAATCATGTTCTAATTTCCAGAGTTGCTGAGGGTCGGTAGGAAGTTTCTTACTATACCTTACGTGTCCTTTGGTACGCACGTCCAGCTGCCGGGCGGTCTGTGCAATATATGAAGCTTGACAGTCCGTACATTTAATTCGATAGACACAGTCTGATTTCTCTAGCACTCATAATGAGTCAGTTATGCGAACAGCTGTTTTCGGCAATTCTCGTCGGGCTTTTTACAATTACATAGGGTACATGTTTTCTATATATGAAAAATTAGAGCAAGTCAAATAGGTCATTAGAATCATAGACATGGGGCGGATCACAGTCTAATGGAGTAGGTGGGAGTGTTGGTGAATGTGTGGCATTATCACTCGTGCCTGCCGTGAGACGTACATTTGGTGGAGTCAAGTGTTTCACGCTTGCTTGGGTTTCAAGTAGCTGTGGAATAGTTGGCCAAGGGAGATGTAGGTCTTGTACGAACTGTTTTTAGGCACACAGGCAGGGATTATAGAGTCTGATGGCAATTGCCTCGGCCGTTGATAACAGTCGCAATGTGACTATGTTTATTCTCTCATCTGTTGTTGTCAAGCAGGTTACGTTGGGAGAACCACAAGGCGGCTATCAGAAAGGATTCGGGAACACCTCCCAAAATGGCTTCACAATGTTTCGATAAAGTCCATTTCCAGTGCAATCGGTTCACATCTAATTGACACTGGTCATCAAACTGAGCCGGATGAAGCCTTCCGAGTCATCTACAAGGTTCGTCAAGCCCACTCCAGAGCTGTCAGATGGCGACTGTTATCAACGGACATAGGTTATCCGGGAGGATTTATAAGGAAGTTCAACACCAGCGATGTACAAAATATTTCTCACCCCACAGTCGCCAAAATGACAGTAGTTTTACAACTGCCGTTCAAGGGAGACAATGTGTATCGAATAGTTGAACATCGCCTAAGGTCAACTGTTGTACCACGTTCTTTGCTGCAAAACCAGTGATCGTTTACAGAACAGACCGAGTTCCCACGCCCCTGGTTAAGCAACCAACATCTCAGTTCGCCAAATCAAACGTAATCTATGAATACAAATGTGGATGCGGAGCCTCCTATGTTGACAGAACTAAGCGCCAGCTTGGAACCAGGGTCACCGAACACTTACCGAAATTGGTTCAACAAACGGTCACACAATCAGGCAACTTGACAGCAAACACCCAGAAGGAGCCAGCGTCATCGATTGCCATGCATCACTTGATGAAGCAACATATGATTGACTCATCAAAGACATTTCGTGTTCTGTTCATGACTCGAAACAAACGTTTGCTACGATACGCAGAAGCGATTGCGATCAGACACCGTCATCCCATGTTGTGTGTACAAAATGAACTGTTTGTGACGTTGATGTTGCCGTGGTAAAAACTGAACTGGTTTTGAACCTTGACCTTTTGTGATTGTCATGTGGTTTGGAATTTTGTACATTTTAACTCGTCTGCAGTAAACATCAGTAGAGATGCAGCGGAAGCTGCTCAAGCATATATTGTGTAATGTCAGTCATTTGTCTGCTTTATTCAAATTTTCAACGGGAAATGGTTAGTTCGTTATTGAAAATCACCAGATGCGTTCGCCAATATGTTTCAATTTGCGTATACGGCCCACGAGCGCAAAAACAGACAACAGAAGGATAGTTTGCCCAGGTTCTCTTCGTCTTTCTGTATCTACTCTCTCACCTGTTGTTGTCAAGCAGGTTACGTTGGGAGGATCACAAGGCGGCTATCGGAAAGGATACGTGAACACCTACCGAAATGGCTTCGCAACGGATCGATAAAGCCTATTTCCAGTGCGACTGGCTCCAAGTTACTTGACACTGGTCATCAAATAAACCCGGATGAAGCGTTCCCAGTAATTTACAAGGTTCGTCAATGCTGTTCCAGAGCTGTCAGAGTGCGATTGTTATCAACGGCCGAGGCTATCGCTATCAGACTCCACAACCCCTGCCTATGTGCCCAAAAACAATTCGTACAAACCCTCCACCTCCCCTGGCCAATCATTCCACATCCACTTGAAACAGAATAACGGTTAGTGAATCGGTAGATGACGGAACGACGATCAACGGTTCTGAACGACTGACTACGAAATATGCACGATTAATACGTATCTTCCAGGCCAACTCAACCACTTGAGGCTAACGAACGAACACAGAGGAAAGACTGGCCTCCGGACAGAACTACTTTATGTCACTCAATCCGAAGATAACATGGTCACAAACCCGTTCTTATTTATAGGGTTTGTGACCAGCAACAAGCAAGGTCAAAGGGAATGGACCATGCAAAAGTCTAGACAATACAGTCTAGGTGTGTAGTCGGGATGACAACAACAGTTGTCACGAGGGCATAGGTCGATTGTGAAGACCATGACCATGACTATGACAAAGGTAAAGGTCACTCACAAGTGAACTTTGTCACTTGTGGTCACACAATGTTTTCGGAGAACAGGCAACTTCCCCGACAGTAAGTTTGGATGTTTAGAGAAGTTCGTCAAATTGATTAAGATATTACATGTGAGCGTGAGGACGAAGGTGCAATCATGTCGATCTACCTCTGATGATTTTGAGATTGTCACTGGCGTGAAGCAATATTGTGTGCTAGCCCCATCTCTATCTGGTTTATATTTTAGATGAGACCCATTAGTTTAGTTCTTTAGTTTATATTTGACTGCCACGCTAACAGTTGCTTTTCAGGATTCTGGGGATGACTGCGTTGAGGTTGAGTACCGGACGGATGGGTGCCTACTGAATATTCTACGTTTCGGCGTCCCAACCCGGTTACATAACTCAACGAAGCGCATGCTTCTATTCGCAGATGACAGCGTACTGTTGGCACAAAGCGAGGACGAACTACAGCGATTGGCCACGGCTTTCGCGACCGCGGCATCCAAGTTTGGACTGGATATCAACACAGGTAAGACATTTTCTATCTTCCAGCATTCTCCGGGCGGAGGTGCTGTCTGTGCACCTTCACCTCAAATTCGCATCAATGGAGATGTTGTCGG
>JTDE01000317.1:197946-219211 GCA_014338405.1 Paragonimus skrjabini miyazakii
ATGATCGAAGTCAACTTGATGTTGGTTGAGGATTGTGTGTGTTGCAATGGCTGAATCATGTTCTAATTTCCAGAGTTGCTGAGGGTCGGTAGGAAGTTTCTTACTATACCTTACGTGTCCTTTGGTACGCACGTCCAGCTGCCGGGCGGTCTGTGCAATATATGAAGCTTGACAGTCCGTACATTTAATTCGATAGACACAGTCTGGTTTCTCTAGAACTGTTCGTTCGTCCCTTATATAGACCAATTTATTCCTTAGCGTGTTGATGCCTTCAAATGCCACTCTGATATTACACTGATTGAGGACCCGTCTAAGGTCCTCCGATGTATTGCTTCTGTACGGAATAATGACAGCCGACAGCCCATTATTGGGCTCGTTGGTCTTGCTACAAGGTAGATTCCGAATTAAATATAAAACTGTGTTTCAATTGCCATTGGCTTTCAGTATCGATTTGACACTCGTATATTCTCTCGATCGCCCGTCCTCGGAACTGGTTGATTACAAGGTCCGATGAAACAGATCGAATGCAACTGCTTTCTTGGCGCACATGTGGTGTTCTCAAATAAAGGAAAGATACCGATTGGAATTAGTGTCATTTTTCTATGCAAGTCTGTGCCTAGGATACCGTCGGCTCTTCTACGTACTCTGCAGTCTAGAAAATTCAGTACATGATCCACTGATTCGCACTCAATCGTAAAGTTGTTGTGCTAATAAAAGGACTGTATGTGTTCCACAAATTTATCAATAGTTTATGTACTTATCACCGTCAACATATCATCGACATACCTCCACCAAATTCTTGGTGGATCAGGAAGGCTGAACAGCAACTTCTCCTCCAAATCGAACAAGTTGACAACCGTGTGAGAGACGGGCGCGCTACTCCGTCTGTTTGTTGATAGAGAACCCCTTTGCACGTAAACAAGGCAGACCGTAAGCAATGCTCCGTAACTTATATAACCTCATTGACTGGTAAACGTGTTTGTTTGGCTTAACCGGCATCTGCTTCAACAAGCTGGCGAATCACCTCGGGACTTCCTCCCAACGGAATCTTAATGAACAATGAAACATTGTCAAAGCTGACCGGACATTCATTCGAGCCTTAGCTAAGTTCCTTCAGCTTGGTTACAAGTTTTGTGGAATTGTGAATAGAATGGTCGGTACAAAAGATTTACGAATACGAAGGAAACATTTGGCGAGGGCATATGTTGAGGTTCGTGTACAGTCAACAATTGACCACAGCGGAATTCTTATATCCGTTCTGTTAACGGTTCGGAATTACTAACTAAGCAAAATTGTGTTGAGGGAAAATTTGTCGCTGTACATACCTATATTGGTTGGACATGCAAACACGGTTGACGGCACTCGTTTACAAAGTATCCTGTCAGAATGACTGAGGCCCACAGACACCTGCAAGAAAATTTCATCAGAACGGTCATGCCACACACAAACCGTAGTTCCATTCCCACACGATGTAAATGCTATACTTTTAGATATTTCCAAACATCTGACAGAGACAACCACAAAATTTTTCGAATGTAACATAACCAGTATGATTTTGACGGTACCTCACAGTTTGCTCACAATTTGCGCACAGTTTGTACTACCGAACCAAATCTAACTTCTCTAAATGTAAATTAATGTTTCCTATCACTGCCCGTGAGGGAGACCCAAACATGATTGATTAAACTGCTCATAGCTTGCTTGCTAACTGACAATGAAAACTAACCTGGCCATTGAGATAATTACCACGTCGTTTTGGACCGTCCATTCAGAAAGCTTTCTACAGTTGTTCGGTTCACTGGGAGACGATCACTTTGACCTAACTATTTAGTTTCACAAAGGACACAGGTTTGACTGACAGAATAAAGCGTACGGCACAAATATATGTTTTATTGCTTTTTTCACGTTTCTGTTCAAAATGATTCCTTAAACTGATATGGTTCTTTGTGCACCATTGACGAATCAGATTTATTCCTGTCAACCTGTGGAATGCTATATCAGGTATTACACCCTCTCAATGCTTAATACAGTCCTCTGTCATTAAGGTCACTTACACAAGTGGCAACACCTGAAGTGTCACCTAAAACACAAGCAACCCTCTTTCACTGTTAGGATATATTAAATCTGGAACATTCCACCTGAACCTGCCATGACAACGTCATCAATAGACGATCTTAAATGAATTATCGAGGCATAGATTGATGACACTGGTCCCAGCCTCCAAACAGCCTGCCCATCAGAACAACATATGGTAGCTGTAAAACCTCCAATGTCTATGCCAGCAAGTTCATATCTGTTAGCGTGTATCTGCTTCACACTCGGCTGACATGTCCGAATCACAATTCTCTTTCTGCGTTCTAACTAACTTGACAATATTTCGATCAGTTCTTCATGGCTCAGAGAGGAAACTCTTCGTCAGTTTGTCTTGTTGTTTCCATCTCCCTGATTCTATACACTCGAACACGAATTCAAATGTACACGAACGTTGTAAGCTTTATCTAATCTGTGAAATTCTAGCGATTACAATGAAAATTGTCTTGTGATTCAACTTACATCTAGTGTAATTGGTATTAGCAAGTAAGATTACGACTGAGTAGCAAACGATTTGCAGGTGATTAGGGAGTTATTACAACGGGGTGTAGGTCTCGCAGAAGGCCAGACGTGAAAATCTGTTCTCCCACCCAGTCATCTATGCCCGTCTAGGCTCAATTACGTCTCATCTTTCTAATTCGGATTCGCCAGCTGCTATCGCGTGCGTACTGACTGTTTTACAGCCGTCAGAATGGCCAGTTGTATTTGGGGCCAACGAGTCAGATGGATGGGTGGTAGCACAAACTGGAATAGCAGAGTTAACCTATTCACACTGTAGCACAACGGAGCAATCACTCCTGGACACGTTCTGCCGGCTCATTTTCCAGTCGCCGATTTCGATGGAACTCGATGTCCGTGGCACAAATCAGCTATCCCAAAATTCAATCCGAACCATCCGACTTGCAGATCGACATCGGCATGTGCATATTCAACAATCGCACGAATTTAAGATCTCTGTTGTCAGTTTGATACAGTGGACCATACAGGCAATTATGAGCTCAGTGACCGGATCGTCTGGAAAATCTTGGAGATGTGTTTACTCTCGGAGAAAATTCCGCCATCACTGAGTGTTGTACCATCATGCTGCAGTTGGTATAGGCGGGAGACTCGTGCACTGCGTTCTAACTCAGACTGAGCGACGGTGGACCGAGTCGTGAAACGTATCCATGGGGATGAGGCCGTGGAAATTGCGGATAAATAGTGTATCTGTCAGGCGACTTCAGGTCGAGAACATCTGTCCCAAACAAATGACTCAAACCGACTGACTCTATCATACACGGTCTACTGACTATCTATAGGCTGATACATCCGTTGATACCGTTGATATCCGTTGATATGTGAGACTCCCCGTACCACTCAACAGCAAAGCAGGTTGAACCTATCTACTGACAACTGGGTCCACTTGGCCTACGAGATAGGTCCGATTTTGTTAGCGACCTAGAAAGCACTAGTACGAATATTCCATACGTGTTCGTTAGACGTCTGCTCGTTGTTCATATATAACACTCTGCTTGAGAGAGTCAATTTCCTTCATGAACATATCGACCGATCGAACACTCAGTTTGGCATGCCGACACCCATGTTGATAGAACTGCATCTACGATGTATTAACAACGTTCAGTTTAAATTTAATAATGAACTGTATTGTCAGACCGATGGAATCGTTCTCCCGCTGCTGTACGGTAGAATGTATAGGCCGCATGACGAGGCGTTTTACCAAGGCGGACCGATAAACATCATCCGGCTGGCTCGGTACAGGCTCGACCCAATCCATCAATTGTCCGATTGTCGTAAATGCGACGGATTCCAATAAACGGATCGATTCCACTCAGACGTTTCGTGCTGTTTACATAGGTCCAATCAGCAACCCCACAGTGAACAAACAACGGATGCCGGCTATTGCTGAGTCGATCGCCATCCGATTACACAACCCAGCTTTGTATTCACACAAAAAATTCGTGCACACCTTGCAGTTGTCCTGGCCAAAAGTCACAACAATGACATGCGTGCCCATCCAAACTCCAGCCGATAACTCTGTGACGTAATGGTGGATTGAACATCAGACCACTAGTCGTTAACACTGGTGGTCGACTAGCGTACAGATATTCGGAAATTTTGCTACGCTCTACGTGATCCAATGACATTCTGATAAACCTATTTGCCTTGTTTATATTCTGGATTGATTTGGCTGTACTCGTATAGTTGTAATGATCTGATAATGAATTGCCGAGAACAGTTGTTTTCGACGGTTTCCCTCCATTACTGAGATTACTGCAACCAGACTGGGATCAGTTGAATATTTCATATAAATCTGGTATCGTCTTCTTTCAGACTAGAAGCCTAGAGAATTCAATCGTCATATCTTAATCTAAGCTTTCTTCACAAGAAGCTGTCACAAATATACTAAGTCTGAGTGGTAATGAGAAGACCAAGCGGCCACTGAAATATATCGAACGTTGAGCATTGCACGTAAATATATTGGAAACTCTAAGTCAAGCTGCAATTTATTATGCTTTGTGTGTGTAAGACTATTCGTCAAGTGTTTTCAGCGCACGTAACCAGTGCAGAGATTTGACTTCAACTATTGGGCGTCCGTTATGATCTATGTGTTGTGAACAACAAAGTTCACTGACATTGCAGTGCTTACCACAGCGAACTCAACGTAGCCAATGTGTAGCCAGTGTGCATGACAACAATAATTATGATTTCCAGTTTGACATGAGAGACCAGAATAGTTAGGTCACAAGACAGTAAATGCTCTCGTGATGTGGCATGCAAACGATATGTGTGTGAACCGTATTTGAGGTCATTCACACATCATGGGGGATAGCAAGAAGTATCAGAATGTCTTCATCCATCAATGGATTGTCCAGCCGTAAATGTTCCGCTGTCGACGTCAATAAATACGCTCCCTTACTTTCACACAACTAGAAATCAATTTTGGTAGATCCATGGTGTGAAAATCATTTGTGTAAACAGTCTTTTACACTATTCTTGTTGGATGTTTACAGTTTCGAAATTATATTAAGATTACCATATATGAAAGTGGACGTTTCATGCGTGTCCATGAAGCATCATGGCAACTGGTAAGATCACAACTTACTGGGAGACAGTGGGTGTGTTAATGCAGGTTTGACAGTATAGCACTGCGGCTGGTGCGCACTGTAAATCATACTATCAATTCCAACGTTGGAATCTACTGGCTTCGGCTGTTGGAAGAGAACTGTTGATTCGAAGCAATGTGTTATCGGCACAAGAAAATGGCCGCATTTCAACTGAGGCACAATTTCCATTGAAACCATACCGTGTTGAAGGATATTTATACCGGTTTGTTTAATAGTGATAACTGTTGAATTTGCACGCTGTGTGCTGTCACCAACCGAAACCCAGGTTACTAGCTCCGAGAATGAAAACCTTCTACAGTAGCCGAGTCATCGTTTTTCATGGCAGATCAGAGCCAGCAAGTTGAAATGCGACTTCTAATGGATCCAACTGGCCAGATTTAGATAAACGATGCTACTCACCAGTGCACCTTATACAGGTTACGCGTCTTCTTTTGCATGTTTTGTGAGCACATTTGTATGCGATCGAGTTTATAAAATGTCTTGTCTTTGCCAGAGGTGAGAACATTACCAGCTCTATTGTTTTTAAGCCCAGACATAGGCTGGTTAAATTCCAACCTCTCTGCACATACACACAAAGCATCCTCGGTTCGAATAAGCTGATTCTTAGCCTGTGCTTACCGAAATCGACCAGAAATGGTTACGACGTTGGCATCAACCAGCCGGTGACATACTTTCATATACCGGTCGCAGATTACGTAGTTCATGATGTGGAATTGATAGAAAAATCGATGTACAACTAAGCGGCTACCGAGTTATGATAGTCGACACGAGGGACCGAGTGAGTGTGGTGATGGGAATTATCAAGGCTCGGATACGGATTTTGCTGCTGGTTCGTCAACTGACGTGAGTTGGCGAAATATTTTGCTCACTATTGCATTGCCTACATGAAGTAATTTGGACTTTTGGCGTAGGTCAGTGAAATCAGAGGGATAAGTAGTATGCTTTTACAATATAGCAAATTTAGCTAAACTGTTGGTAGTATATCTATAATAACACGAGTGTTCATCATCATCATCATCATAGACAGCAATACATCAGTGGTTCACACTGATGCTTAACTGCCACACGAGTGTTAGAGTCTAGCGAACAGAAATCAAAATGTCAGAAAGCTATGGTTACCATTCACGTGATCGGGCAGCGGGTTCGAGAGGTAAATTTAATCGAATGTCTGTAAGGCTTTCGCAGTGAAAGGTATGTGTATCTTTTAGTGCTAGTAGATGTTAGACCTGCGTCGTTGTTGTGGGTTTGTTTAGAACTGAACAACACTTTCAATATGGCGCGTTTAGTGTCAATTAATTCACTTGTTATTTTGCATTCTCGAAATACTTCGAGTTTTGGCAACCACTGTTTACAGACAGATCGGCAATACTAACAGCCATTAAAATACATTCGGTAACTAGTGAATTCTCAGTCATATGTCGGTGTAGATGACGTTCGTGTATACGCATTAACACTCAGCTTGCCAGTAGATTCCAAAACAGTTTGTCAGTGGCCGTAGAAACCGAGGTATTCCAAACCCGCTCTGAGAACCTGCAAAAACAAAGACAGTCCAAACTTCAAATTAATGTGTCCGAATGACTAGAGTTCGAACTTCGTGCAGCCGACCATAAGACTAGCCGGAGCAAGAACACCGGACGTCACCCTAATCCACTCACAGTCAAGTTGAATGCACATATGATCGATAGTATTGTCTGTTCCCATGATAACTTGTATGGACTACAACACCTTCCTCATTGCTATTTCGTGCATCAGTGGTTGTGTGAAACCCCGTCATCTATGGTGGCATCTTATTTCAGGTAGTTGATTGTAGCATGGGGCGACTGTGTCTGGCTGGTGTGATTGTAAGATTTGTGCCCGTGCAGCGTTTTCACGAACATTGTCTAACAGCCAGTATGAGAGACTGAGAGCGATTGGTTGTCTCGTGTTCAGGCTGTTCGCATCTTCAGTGGAGCTGGTTGTCGTGTCTGGTCCATTGTTCAGTTCCGACGGTTAATTAACAAATACCCCACCTCGTCTACCTTCAATAGTTCCCGCAGTCCACTTTGGAAGTCGGTTTATGAAGAACTTTACATCCACAATGTCTCCATCGCTAAACCGTCTGCTAGGTTGTTGGAGGTGAATCTTCAATAGTGTCCGAAGCTCGTATGCAGAATTATCTCATATTCTGTCTTTATTTTCCCTCGAATCAAGCATTCGCTAGGTGGAACATTACCATAAGACATTCGAATTTCATAGTCGTCAATCCTGAATGTGTCTCATCGAACCGTTTTAAAACTATTGAGTTGAGTGTGGTGGAGATTACTATTCTCTCACCGAACAAGAGACATGCACTTGAGATAGAAAATGAATAACGTAGCATGAAGGGTATTCGCAGTTACGGTTCAGGAATGTTCGTTGACCATCCGTGTTCTAGAAAGTATTTGGAGCGGATCATAATATAATCAACAGTGGAATTCTCTTTGATCAGGTTTACAATAACTGTTAGGCCTGCCACAACGTATGCGAACACGCGTTTATTTCTTTCAGGGATGGTAGATGCAACAGCCATCGTCTGTTGTACTTTGTGTAAAAATTCACAAACGAGACAACAAGTTTGCATTACCAAATTCATGAATTCATTTAATTGACTAAAATATCCTTCAACACCGTGGCTGACGATCATGATATCCTTCATGCAAGTGGCAGCGAGTCACAATCCAGAGGTCATTACATATCATGATTTATTATAAGACAATTAGAACACAATTCAACTCCAAATGACGATAGATTAGAGTGATACAATCCACTATGTATAGTTGTTGTTGACATATGATCTGATTGTTCGTCGACTAACTTTTGTTGATATGCTTCAAAGGGAGCAGTTTTCGAAAATATTCGTCCCTTGTTAAGATTCGTTAAGAATTCTCCAAACACTCGAGGAAGACAGTGGTTGGTTTCTGGTGCACCATTTAAACCAGCAGAAAATTCCGCACAAACTTGAAATTATTGGTTCCACCTTTTCGAAACGGCAATTGGTGCTATCCACTCTGAATATTCAATGAAGTTGGTGAAACCTGCATAGTTTAGGAGATCGACTATGTTACTGACCTGCTCACTAACAATTAATGACACTTGTAATTTTTACCGAAAAATGACTTTTATGTCTCGCTTTGGAAATAACTGTTTTTGATTTAGTACATAATCCAAGACTTTCATTTGTTCCGCTTGTAATTGGATAACAATTTGCAAGTTACCTATGGAATGTTCAAGATCACTGCATTTTTCGCTTACTTCAGATAATCAGATAACTCTACTGTCCTTGACAGCAGAGCTACACAATTTGCTGACAGGATTATAGCATAGTTTCAACTCCACAATCCGCTGAATGTCAACCAGATTGCGTGAATAATCGTTTATGACGTAGGCAAATGCATACAGCCTGACCGTGATAATCTGTATGGGATTATGGATTCGGTTTCCAGAAGGACAAGCTTTTACAAAATGCCTATCCCAAAATTTCTATTATGCAGTAGGAGGCTTTGGCTGACGCCTGAAAGAAGGACCGGTGAATTGAACACGTTGTTCTGACGCATATGATGTCACTTGAAGTCGAATAATTTATTTGACTTTGCGCCTTTTTCCATCTACTCAAAGATCATTGTTATATTAGTCAGCTATTGGCCTTCGTCTGTGTTTTTCTGAAGAGTGAGCTCTGAGAAACTATCAAGCTTGGACAGAGTGCGGTTTCGGAATTCGGCATCAGTCCTGGTTCACCCACAAGAAGAAACACCTGAACCAATCTATTATATGTTCCTGCAGATTGAACCGTATGGCGTCCAATTGTTTTTGTGCCAACATAGGGGAAACATATTCCAATACTTGTTTCATGAGTTGCGAGCACTTGTATAGTGTACGAAACATTAGAGAATGAACGGTGAATGGTTGTGCGGGAGATTTTAATGTTTCCAAAATGTCATATCTCTTTGATTCCGGTTGAGATTTGAGCGTCAATTATATAACCAAGTCACTGTCTTTATAAGAGGAAAAAATCACAGTGGACCAACTCAAAAGTCGTGTATGTCAAACAATATACTCGATTCTGGCTCATATCGAAATTCCCTGATAGTTAATTTTGGTGGACCGAATTGACGTGGTGAGCGCTGTTCAAAAATGTGTCATCATTCCAATAGACTTGTTCTGTTTACTTGTGAGTAGTAGGATATTTTGGTTTTCATATGGATTGAACATCATCCACAAATGATCGCAACTATCACATTCTCACAGGCATTTTAGTTAGCCTCATTCAAATGCGACAACCGCGATCAATTGTGGATGATGTTCAATCTATAGGAAATATGTTCTGTATCTGAAACGTTTGTGTTGGGTCAATAGAGACAATTAAGGGTAATCTACTCAATAATATGTAATCAGCAATTCCATTATTCTGGATTCAGATGACCAGCAGAAGAATCGGATTATGCGTTTTGTAGTCTAGTATTACTCATGGTCTGGGCTAGATACATATTTATATATAAGATTGGGCGGAGGGCAGAAGATTATACGTTAATATATATCTATTTATACATACGTAGATATATATTTGTCAAACTTGCTTCTACAAGTACAACACTGATCAATTCAAATGAACAGTCACTTACGATAAGGTATACAAATGCATATAACAGTGCGGCGGAAACACGTGATAAGTCTTTCAGTTAATTCGGGCGGCAAGATAGGTAGCGGGTTATTGTTATTTAAATAAATTAGAATGGTACACTGCTGTACAAGGAGGAATATAAGTGGTGAAATCAGATATGGTTCATTTGTTTACGTCCGATACAGGGTTTATAGAAATCAAGCAAATGTCAGCGCAACAGACGGTCGCAAATAAGAACGGATAATTCTTACGGACGAGTCACGTTAAATTCAGGGATAAATGTATACTACTGTAAACCCATAAGTAGAGTACAGTTAAATGAGAAATTGGAACTCACACTCCCAGACAATCGCAGTACCGCCGGCATTCTCTTCAGCGTATCTTCTAACAAACAAATACGCCAAACGTCTCTTCTGAATCTTCCTTTCTTTCATCCGTATAACTCATCTACTCGTCCGACCGTTAAATTCATCTGGTCAAATTAAATCCGCTTTTATGAACGGGGAGGCTAGAATTTGAGCTTCTTCCACAGAGTCACTATTGAACAGACTCTTCTTCATAACCGATAAGGTTGGGCGAGGAAATTCATCAGTGCGATCTTCTATTGTCCGCTTGAGTGTGAGACTGGCAAAACTGGGGGGATATTTAGCCTCAAACAGGTGACCTGTCATGGGAAATACGACCGTTCCTAGAAGAAACTGTCTACCAAGCAACTTCAAAAATCGTAGACAATCCCTGTCCCTTGTAAGGATGGAACAAGGCTTCAGTGTCAGCCATCACTGCAATATGTCTCAATCTGAATCTCGTCAGAACACCGACCAAACTGTTGACAATACCGGGTCTATCCAACAGTTGTTGATTTAGTGATGCACAGCGATAATTATTTGCGATAATGATTTGTTCGGATGCGTAATGGCGTGACGTGAGATATATCATAAATTGTTTCCCCAATCCGGGTTTTCGGGTTTAACAAGTTGGGCGAACCCGTCCAACAAATAATCTCCTACGGCTGTGATATATAGCTGGTGCACTCCAGGATCCTTCATAAACTTCCGCCGGAATGACGTTAACTACTGTGAAGCGACTGGGCAATTGTTGAGAAATGCTGGACAACCGTACTCTCACTGCAATCTAATTTCATACTGAACGCCAGATAGCGTGATAGGTAACTTCTTCTATTCGAGCGCATCTTAAGTTTCAATGTACATTACGAGACAGCAAATGTTTGGTTCCGAAAATTCCACTTCTCACATACTTTCATGGAAAGGAGAATCTTCATTCGGTTTACCGCATACAGCATTAAGTTATGACTTCTTCTGTTCAGTCAGGATTGTTAGGCTCAAAGGGTGAATAATCAGAATGCAAACATATAAACCGCGTGCAATCCATATTAACGGTATGATTCGTCAAGTTAATTTTCAATGCTCATTAATAGTAGCTTGTCTGAACAATGATATTAAGTGGACACTTACAAAGAATTAACCAGAACTATTACACCATCTAAACTCTTCAATTGGGTAGATTTGCGTTCACTAAGTACAGCTTGTCAATCGATCGATATAAACAATTGATAGTTTTAGGAAAGTGCTTGTGACAAACAGTGTACTTCCAGGTTGGGCATTGCGCTTAGGACCAGTAGGAAAGTGGATATGTCAAAAAGCTGTGACCGGTTCGATTTGCACTTTTGGTGTCATTTTTAAGTTACCGTTAGTCCTCACAGAAAAGAAGCTGCGCGTGAACTGTCGACCCCGAGTGGTCATCAAAAGCTTAAATGCAGGAACTCACATTCATGCGATCTTCTAATTGAATACACACACGGACATTACACACTACCATGGCATCGCAGATTTGATGTCTGTGCACGCCACTCAAGGCCATTGATCAGATTTTGACCTTATTCGTCAGAGTTGACTGTCTGTTCCTATTTCGACCGTTGTAAACAAATCACTATTTTTGCTTGAATATAAAATACTGCACACGATTGACAAGTGATGCGAGATTCTGTACACTATGAACAGAACAACGCAGACATCCGCTAGTTGATTTCATGTTTGGACAAACTTTCTAGCAAACCCAATATGATAATTGTTGAGCTGAATGCAATTTGAGGCTATGAACTGTTGGTTGTTTAACACTGGTCTCTACTTTTTCTACTACATAAACCCGCTTGAGATAAGACACGCACAAGAGATCGTAATCCCTCATCAGAACTGTCAGTCAGTGTATATGTCATGAGAAGATGATCTTTTGTTGTTGTTCTCCTTCTTCTTCGAAGACGCTTGTTACGCTGACTACTCTGTAATATTTGACTAAATCTTATCTGTTATTCTTGCGAATTACCAGGTAGACAAGTGAACAAGTAAGGTGCCAGCTGTGGTTAGGGTATCAAGGATTGGGGGTGTATAATACAGGATTGGAATGACTGAAGTCCAAAATGTTTTGGTTAACATATAAGATACCCATCAAAACACTCTACTTAAATTTTGCAGTTGACTGAAGGAACTGCATCATACTAACATATTCCGGTACTAGATGTACCGAAATGGTTCCATACGGTATAGACAAGGTCACTGGTTACAACTTTCTTTATATGCCCAGTAGCAATAAACGGATGTCCAACAACATTTCAATCTGTTACACGGAAATTTCGGTACATTTCGGCGTATAAATAAAGTTGGTTGTTTAATATTGGTTGGCTTTATGATTGTGTTACAAAGTGGGTATTTAAAACACGGGGTTCCCTTTAACTAATTCTTCAGAGCAGAATGTAGGCATATATTGCGATATCATTTCGTTTACTCTCATCAGCTGCATACTTTAAACATGAATGTTATATACGACAGACAAATAGGAGGGGGCAGGTCATCGACATGCGCAGATTCACAATAGGTGTCATGTCATCAAGACCCCGGCAGCCCGATGGGTTACTTCAACCACTTTTGTGCACATAACATCGGTTGGTGAGTTCTGATCGCCATAACTTGGCTAATCGCCAACAGATTTGCGTTCTGATTGCGTAACAACATTTCAATTGAGTTTAGTGGGTCAGTCGGTAACCTGTGATCAAAAGATATGTAATGATTCAGGATTTCGAGCAACGGATTCGCTGGTCCCAGATTATTGTGTCGTGAGTTCTTTCAACCATTTCGGGACGTGTTCTACCACTTGCTGAGATAGTTGCCGACCTTTTCTGCCTACGTAAACATCACTGCAACTGCAAATGAACAGGTAGACAACGTGAGGGCCAAAACACTCAGACAACCTGCATTCACAATTATGCACAACTGGTAATTTGGTGATTTGTACCAGGTGTAACTGAGCAGCCGCGTAAGTACAATTCAGTTTGCGCCTGCCGGATGATCCCCTCTGAATTGCAGAAATGGAAATATCTTTTATAAAAGCTGTTTGAAATAGCTGATTGCACTCGTTATTAATTTGTCGACAATGTTTTTCTTAACATCTGTTGTTCCGTCTGCAGCTCATCCTGAAAACTTCAGAGGCATGTCACGAAATAGCAGCTCGCATACCGTCATCAATTGAGAACGCCTAAAGTTAGTGACGCAGAGAAGTTTAACGAACTGGTGACAACTGGAACGGTAGCAGAACGGAACACAAAACGACGACCAACAGCAGTTTCTGTCTGCAAATGTCGACTGTTAATACATGTTCTATTAGATACTGATGACCTTCATTAGTGAAATGCGAACGCTTCCGACAAGTTTGAGGGTCTATCGTTGGTATGTCGGCTGGAGCATTCTTAGTCTGGTTGAAGGTATTAGTTGTATCCACATAAATTAAGACTGTTTAAATCATATGGGTTGAACACCACTCAATTGATCGCAGCTGTCGCTTTCCCATAGATATTCCAGTCGGCCCTATTCGAAAAGAAGCACCAGACTCGAGTTTCGCTCTCATTAGAGCTCGTCAATAGTGCATATCATCATCACTGCCGGGACTTAAACCACAGACACGCTGTTCATGAGGCAACCGTGTTTACCACTGAGCCAGTGACCTCACATTAGGCACGACCGAATTATCATAAGTGAACACCCAACCACTTTCGTTCGTGAGCGACGATCAGGTTGCCCGATCGCCCTGAGAAGAGACGCAGTTACTATCTGTTAACTCCAATCGATGAACCCTCGACTAGGACTTTTCTCCAAGTTGGAACCACGGAAATCATTGACTTGTTGAGCGATATTTTAATCACTGATGAGTATTAGGGGATTTTGGTTTTCGTATAGATTGAACATCACTCACAATTGATTGCAGCCGTGGCCATTTTTCTCGCTGTGTACAAAATGCCATCGATTGATCTAACGTGTTTGTCATACTGTTAGCGCGTACAGCTGGGACATTCAGTTTGCAACGACTACGGGACAAGGGCTCGAAATGGTATTTATTGTGCTTCCTGATTATGACTTTTAAACCACCACTCCTTAAACAGTTTCGTCCCTGTCTTGACTCATCAGGTAGACATAGTCGCAAGCGATGCCCACAGAACGAGTGACAGATAAGAGCGTTGGTTCATAACGCAAAGGATTACCAGTTCGATCCCCCGTTCAGTCTACCCCTACCTGATGACTCCATACAAGGACAAAACCGGCTTTGCAGCATCAAGATCCATAACCGTATGTCACCATCTTTTTATAGAAGCAGTATTTCCAGTCCCTTATCAACATTGTGTAATTAGCCGTTGATTCAATCGGATGGTCTCACTTTGTAGCCAATGAACTTTTGAAATATCCGTTACACTACTCTTGTTGGGACACTCAATCTACATCGTGAATTTTGTCATGGCGCATTTCTTTTTTCATGGCAAGCTGGTTATGACGTTCTTTGTTTTATTCCGTTATTATAAGTTTCCGTGCGTCTTATCCGAGTCATCTGCACCGTGTCAGTTGTTTCACCCAAATGGCATGCAAAAACAGCTTCAGGCCTATGTGGTCTTTTGACAATCGGTCGCGTGTTTGGGTTCATCTAACGGTTTCCTAAAATCTTGCTGGTGTTTAAATTAATTGGCTCACCACCAGCTGCAGTGATGTGGACGAAACAAGCATAGAATGAATTCTAAACGACCTGACGGCGTGTTTAAATCTAGGTCAACTGTAGGACGGCTTGACAAATACACTGTTAATTGAACGATCATGCACTTCTGGTTCTCGAGAAACTTGGTGTGCACGTTTACCGATACCGCTCGACCAGCGATTCGCCTGAGGGTAATTTGAGATGGCTGTTATTTTTTATATTGGGACCATGCAGACAAAATGATGCTTGATATTTTCCGATAAGACTCGTTCTCTTGTCGGCAGGAATAATTGCTACCAACACGTCAGTAGGAAAGATATTGAGGCGGCAGAAACACTTGCGTCTTATGGTGCACGTTTCAAGTAGCAAATGAAAGTGGACAGTGTGGTATTCTATCGAGCGCGTATATCGGAAATTTACAACGCCCGTGGTTTGTAGATTCCAGCGAAAACAGAATTTACAAAATACATTGAGCTATCCAGAACTCGATGGTACAGAACACTTGTCAATAAATGAAAATCGCAGTTGAACTTAATTCTTTAGTTCAGATAGAGCAATCGGTAAACTTTTGTTCTGAGACTAGCAAAATTTAGACAAAAGTATTGGCGCTTGTACCTAAAGACGAGATGGATTACGACGCATTTCAAGCGAGGCGAAATAATTATCAGCGATTACTTTATTTTGTCCGAATATTTTACAAATGTTCTCATGTCTACCAGAGTATCTAAGTCGATCAAGGACATTAAATAATTTCACGCTTACTAACGATGATTGTTTGCCTCTTTATTGTTGCTTCTGGAAAGTTCAAACAGACGAATTACGTATTCTGAAAATGTCAGTTTCATTTTAGTGTGAACTGACCTTTCACTTGCGACTATTTCCCGATTACCGTAGATTTAGAATTTCTGTGTGTATCAGCTAACACGTAGCCACTGACAGAAGTATGATTGCTACCTATAGTTTTGGGTGTTGCTTGGCTTGTTCAAAGTTATAACCTATAAAAATGGTCTGTATCTAATTTAATCTACCAATGGCTTGAAGCTGAAATGACTCTTACATGGACAGAAATAATGGCTTCCTCGAACAGCGAATGGCTGAACCAATGTCCAAGTGGCCTGTGCGCGTGATGATGCAAACCAGACAGTGACAAGAGAATGACTGAATCGAAATCCTACCTCATTTTCTGCAGGAAACATCGTGGCAATGGGTCACGCTGTTGACTTAGACAACTCGTTCGAGGTGCTACTGCACAATCTTATGTTCAGAAGCAATGTCAATCAGTGCTTGCCACTCGGATCTGTGTATACATTACCTGTTGACTCAAGCAGCTTGTCTGTCTTAGAGCTCACATCGATCCTTCTTAACTGTAAAGACCAATCGTCGACTGTTTTACTGTCACTGCTACCCGCAAGTCTAATGAACTATATTCGTGAATGGAGGCCTTAAACGAAACGGTAACACCTAGCGATGTGTGTTACATTTCAATATTGATACACTGGATCACTGATTTAAATTTATCATGAGTAAAAGTCCACCTGCACTTAAACTAGTCAGACAGGTACCATCGCCTAGAGACCAAACTATCTACGATACCTTCATCAGTCTCCCCTAAGACCTGCTGGTGTGGAGATGAACTATAAAAGCCTGATCAGTTTCAGTCGATGAGAATTACGCATGCAATATTTGAGAATAAGCGATCCACCTACGCTTTTGTCTCCCCCGTTACCAAGCTGCTGGGATCTAGTGGACAGTTGTTTATATTACCGCCAGTTGTAGTACAAAACCCTCGGATAGTGTGGTACTGTCGAGAATTGATAAGGTAGAAACATCTGTCCGCCATTTTGATGAATTCTACTGGCACTAACTCTGTGGAAACGTCGATGTTTTGCCACTTCAACTGCTCACTTTGATACTTAGTATGAAACAGATTATTCCAACCTGTGACTTCATGTGATTGAGCTTGAGATCTGGTGTGTTGTCGTCCACTGCATTGTAGTGCGGATTTCCATAGATGAAAACACAGGTTTGTTAGACAGCCACCACGGAATAATGAGAGACACGAGAGGGACACTTGCCACATTCCAGTGAAGTCCTATTTTTCTAGCTTGCATTACTCGGAGGCAAAATTGAAGAGTTCAGGTCAAAATTCTAAACAGCAGTTCAGAAAGAGAAAATGGTACAATGTGCCCTTTGGATTACAACTCAGCATATCCACTCAGTCGCACGCTGGAGTTTATACAGAGTGCACAGTGTTATCGAAGCTTGTTCGGGGGAAGCTAATAACCATCGATTGGATTTGACAAAAACCCTGATGCCATTCGCTTGTTTCCTTCAATTTGGTATATTTTGTAACACAAATACTTCAATACATGTCATAGCACAGTGTATGAACTGCAGACAAGTGTGATATTTTGCTGAGCGTGTGACTGATGGCATGGTAATTTAGAACACTGAATAGCTAAATATGCTAAGCATGATTGAACACTGCTCATTCGATAATCATTTTAAACAATGACAATTGACAATTGTTCGAGATCCTAATTTTTGTTCAACAAGACTAATAAACCAATAGCATTCATGATATCTTTTCGTCAGTTTAGGTGTATTTTCTTATATGTGAATTGCAAACTGAGAAATGCTATAACGTTGGTAGTTAGTTTTAGAATGAGTTAGTGCATCCCATGGGCCATATTGAAGCGAGCGGGGTTGTAAGTGGGTTATAAGCGGGTTGTAAGCATGGGCATTTGCAAATGAATGGTCAAGGTTAGAATTACCATTCACTTCGACGGTGTTCATTCTGACAATGATGCGAGCGGAAATACCGGTAACAATGCAACAGTTGGGTTCGATTAGTTTTGTTTGGATCAATCAAACAGAATTCGGTATTCTTCATTTAGTCCCTTTTAGTCATTAATCCTACGGTTGTTTTGACTAATAAACACTAGTGCTTAGCTAACACAAGCAGTCTCCGTCAGTGTCGTTCTGTACAACAGTTGAGTTCTTTAAAATGTCTCGCTTTAACCATGTTCTATCTATCATGCAGGCAGTGAGTATTCAGTTGTTGTCATGACTGCATACCATATGGCTGCGATCGATGAGGCCAGATTGCAAGACGAACGATAGTTTTGTACATCGCATCTGTTCTTAACCTCACATGGACCAGGTCATCCTGTTGAGCCATAACTCAAAATGGACACCACACAGCGTTTGTGCACTCTTTAGTTCAAGAAAACTACAAATGACACGTTCAATATTTTCCCCTAATTGAACATTTTGAAGATGGGAATACTCTCGATATAGCTGGTCCGATTCAATTGCAATATGGAAGCTCAGTTGAGATTTTGCACAAATTCTGTCATTCTTTCAATAATTTTTTAATCTGTAGGAGAGTGACTGACATCGTAATGGCAAAATGCGTTTACCTCATAAGGGAACTCTTATCTGTGGGTAAGGCCAAGTAAGGCGTGCCCAGACGACAGTGGAATCGCTGCTTCGGCAATTTCACATCCCGAATGCTCAAAGTCAGACCCAGCTTGAAGCAAAAGTTTTGAGACTGAAGGTACAACTAATATCCTTCATTCCTACAAGAAAACTGGAGTAATTCATGAATAAACAATCTACAAGGTTAAACTGAGTCAGAGGAAGTCATGAAGGAACGAAACATTGCTAATGTGTTAGTATCGGATTACAGGGGTGGGGTGCAGGCATGAGAGGATTGTAGTCGTTCCGAGAGTAACCAGTGGTTGCGAGATGCTACATATAGGAAGAGTAGCTGACAAACAGTGGCTATACTCAATTCATCCTGTGAGATATTTTTGGAAGTAATAAGCACCCTCCATTTACAAAACCCAGATTCATTTAGAAGCAGTCAGCTTCATTATATGAGATGCCACATTTAAATATGCGTCTATCTCAGTATCGCGGCGAACCACCATATCGTTCTGAGTTATCAGACTGTTAGGAACGCTGATTAAGACGTTTTGTACAACAAAATTTAAGTGATATCCATTTGATCCATATGATCTCAACATCTTTGAATTCGGCACCGAAATGAAAATCTCATCCATGACCGAATATATCACATTTTGCGAGAAAACCCGCGAATATTGTACAACCTGTGGGTTGTATTTGCACACTTGATCAGTAAGATGCAAATGAACAGTCAGATCAACGGCTATGTTCATTTGTTTGTCTCAAAGTTAAAAGCGTGGCTATCCTATTTTCAGTTGTTACAGATCATGGGCTAATTTGCGGTTACAAAACAGAATTGAACTAAGTCAAGTATGGTTAGAAATTATCGCTTTACAATGAAATTAATGATCTTAGTTGGTTCCGTGATCCGTAATCACTTTGTGTTCGGTCGCCGCCAGGGTTATTGATCTGCATTTAGACAAATAGGAATTTTGATTACCGTTATCTATGCTCGAGGAAGAGATCATCAATCCAGACTAAGCCGAATTTGTTTTGGGAACATATTGAATGTGTGCATCACGGTAATCCGCATAATGAATTTAAAGGATACTGAAGACAGGCACACAGACTGTGCACGTGTGTATCATACAATAAGTCATACCAAATATATGTACTGAGTAAATTTTCTTCACGTGAATAAATGCAGTTTATCCTAATTCCAAAATTTTGATTTATTTATAGGGGAATATGACAGTGTGCAACAGCAACTTGAACGACGATTCCAGAAACAAGTCAAAAGATACCACACGAAATTTAATGCCACATAGATATTCGGGCAATGCTATTTTCGCATCATGTGTTATGTTCAAAATCACTGCTTTGCACACTAAACCGTAAATGTTTTATCGTCTGTTAAAGAACAGCTGGGTGCAAAGAAAATACGCTTGCGTTTGTCATTGCTTCATTTGTAACTTTGCATAAGCAGTGACCGAAGCAATTGTTTTATGACATTTGAAATAAACAGGAATATATTAAAATCTTGTCGAAAATTTAGGAGTATATCTCGCTGAAACGAAAAGATCAAATTGTCGATGATTACAATCCTTGAGGCGAACGCTTACTAACCAAGGAGCATGATGCCCAGCATAATAATATATATACCCCAATGTATCTCTTCAACACTTGAAATATTCAATTTCTTTGGAACAAAAAATTAACGTCAGAAAGCATGTTTTTACGCGGTGCTAACGTTTTATATATTCTTATAGGTCACGCGTACAAAATTAATGGTCATATCTAAAGAGCCTAGGTCAGCAAGAACAGCAAATAAATGTGGGTATACCGATGAAGTCAGGATTGGCATTGTGGTAACTATGCTGACTGCGTCAACATCTTTCTTCCACTCAGGAGTACTCGCCCCTACATAACCAACCTAGTCCTGGTGAGTGAAAATGGTCCACAGATTCGATCGCTAACCAAAACAGTGAGCAGACGGAAAACTTGTGACAATGCAGATGGCAATGGCGAATGACACTTCACAAATTTACAAAACAAACTCTTTCACTGCAGACCGGTTGCGTTTGACTATGGCTGAATAACTGTCAATAAAACTCAACCAAACATCTTAAACGCTTTAAGAGTAACCCTATACGGAAATCTTGCTGCACTTTGAGAAGTGCACATATTCGTTGTAGACTTGTTGAAAGCATACTGTGATGTTTAACTAAAAACTGGTCATTCACCGTTCAGTCAGTTGCAGCACATCGGTTGGAAGAAAACGATAGTCTACTGAGTCTCGAGGTGTCACCTTGGTTAATAACGTTGGGAAAGTAACTTACTGGTTGGAAGTCGTTGTATTCATACAATACAACACAACACTTTCCCTACTAAATCAAACGCTTTTCAGCTTAGCAACAAGTTGTTATCTTGCAACCGTCATAGTGCACCGTTCCCTGTCCACTCTGTACCCAAAGTTCAACCGAAGTAGGTTTGAACTTTGTACCTGCCTTGTAAGTGTGACCCTTTGACCAACCGGACTTGCATTTGTTTGGTTTCTGTTCTAACTCTGAAGCAGTTAGCTGCTTTGCCGTACAAACAAGCTGTTTGCCTTAGTTGTAACTACTTCTGTACAAAATGCTGAACAAGATGCTAGTGGCCTTTTTAAAAAGTGGATGATAAGTAATCTTCTGATGGTTTGGGGCTGAGAGTGACAAACATTTCCAAATTTGTTCATTGTCACAACTCAACAGTGTGGTAAGTCAAATCAGAATTGCCGGGTGCATGCGTTTTGATTTTGATGGTCCTTACCAGGATATTTCCGTATCAATACATGTAGCTAATCTCGTTGTCCTCAATAATCGGTGACAATATGCTGAGATTTGCACATCATCTATACCTCTCCATCTCCACTTAATCTTAAGTATCAAGCTGAAGTCTTCATAATATGAGCAATTTTGAATCAATCTGGCAACCA
>JTDE01000317.1:229892-286281 GCA_014338405.1 Paragonimus skrjabini miyazakii
CTACCGCCCCCCTATCAAACCCATATAAATGTGTTGTATTTAGCCTGATGATGAAACACCGAAAACGAGCTTGTTTGCTACGCGTTTCTTCTCATGACTAAACCGGGCATATTCACAGTATTGAAACAAACCAAGCACCCGTAATAGTTTGAAACAATGGTCCCCACTGATAATTGTGTCAAGAATAGTAAGAAAAGCTAGACGATTTCCCATGCCTAAAGTCTACATCTTTTCCACTGAGTCAAACTGCAAATGGGTTCAAAAATGTGCCGTCAAACTTGCTCAGCTTCATAGATGGTAACGAGCACTATCTAGTCGTGAATAAGACATAAAGTCAATGTATATCAGTTAATCAGGCCTCTCATGCGGCCCCTTACATGACAACTACAGTAGCTGCTGATTATATGATTTGGTATTCGATGTCAGGATGTTAGATCCAGTAGTGGTAACACGGGGTAGTAACCACATTCTGTTTCATTCAAGCAAATAAGAGTTTGATTACCATTATCTATAGTCTAGGAACAGACTGTCAGTCTAGACTAAGTCGAATTTGTTTTGGGAGCATATTGGATGTGTGCGTTAGGGTAATCCGCATGTTGGATTTCAAGTATACTGAAGACAGGCACACAGACTGTGCACGTGTGTATCATACAGTAAGTCATACCAAATATATGTATTGGGCAAATTTTATTTACGTGAATAAATACAGTTCATCCTAATCCCAGAATTTTGATCGATCTATGGAGAAATATGACAGTGTACAATAACAGTTTCAACGATTCCAGAAGCAAGTCAAAAGATACCACACGAAATTTAATAACACGCAGATATCCGATCAATGCTATTTTCACAGGTGATCATATTTTATGTTCAGAATCTTTGTTTTGCACACGGAATTTTAGATGGTTTGCTGTCTGTTAAAGAACAGCTAGGTGCAACGAAAATAGGGTCGCATTTGTCATTGCTTCATTTGTAACTTTGCATAACCAGTGGCCAAAGCAACTGTTTTATGACATTTTAAATAAAGAGGAATATATTAAACTCTTGTCGAAAATTCAGGAGCATATCTCGCTGAATCGAAAAGATCAAATTGTCCACGATTATATTTCTTGAGGCGAACGCTTACTAACCATGGAGTATGATGCTCAGCACAATAATATATATACCCCAAAGTATCTCTTTAACACTAGAAATATTCAATTTCCTTGAAACAATAAATTAACGTCAAAAAGAATGTTTTACGGGGTGCTAACGTTTCATATTTTCTGGTAGGTCACGCGTACAAAAACGTTGATCAGATCAAAGAAGCTCAGGTCAAAAAGAACAGGAAATAAATGCCGGCGTACTACTGAAATCGGGATTGGCACCGCTGTAATAGTACATCCTTACTTTCCTGAGGAGTACTCATCTTTAAATAACCAGCGTAGTTTCGCTGAGTGAAACAGTCTACGGATTCGATTGCTAACCAACAAAGTGAATGGGGGCGAACAAGTGTAGCGGTGCAAACGGCACTGGCGAGTGACACTTTACAACGTTACAAAACAAAATCCCTCATTGCAGACCGGTTGCGTTTGGTTATGGCTGAATAGCTGTCAATAAAAATCAACCAAACATCTTGAGCGCTTCTGAAGTAACCCTTCAATGAAATGTCGTCTAGCATTGGTGAGTGCAAGCATTCGTCGTAGACGTGATGAAAACATACCGCAGTACTTAACTAAGAGCCGGTCATTCACCGTTAAGTCAGTTACAGCACATCAGTTGCAGTGAAATGATAGTCTACTGGGTGTCAAATTATCACCTTGGTTATTGACCTTGAAAAAGTAACTTACCGGTTGGAAGTTGTTGCATTCATGCAATACAACGCCAGCCTTTACGTATGAAATTGAACGCTTGTGATCCTAGCGGCAAGTTATTATCTTGCAGAAGTCGTTTTGCCCTGCCTACTCTGTGTCCAAAGTTAAATCAACGTATGTTTGAACTTAGTACCTGCCTTGTATATGTGACCTTTTGACCAACCGGACTTGAATTTGTTTGGTGTCCGTTCTAATTCACTGTGTCACGTACAATGTAATTGTCTGGTTACCATTTAGTAGGTTTGCCGTATGAACAAGCTGTTTGCCATATTTGTAATTATTTCTACATAAAACGTTCAACAAGACACTGTTGACCTTTTTAAAAAGTGAATGGTAAATCATCTTTTGATGGTTTGTTGTTAAGAGTGACATAACAATTTCCAAACTTGTCATATGTTGCAAATCAGCGACGTGGTAAGTCAAATCGGAATTGCCAGATGCATGCGTTTTGATTTTGATGGTTTCTATCAGGATATTTTCGTAACAATACTTGTCGCTAATCTCGTTTTCACCAATATTCAGTGACAATGTGCTGAGATTTGCTAATCATCTTTACCTCTTCATCTGCACTCAGTCATAAGTATCAAGCTGAAATTTTCATAATCGGAGGCAATTTTGAACCAATCTGACAACCAGAGATCTGTCTAAGTCGAAATTGTAGCTGTAACAAAAAACTACAACACATTAACCAACTGCACAAATATCGTTCATTTACACTTTCTTTTACAGAAGCCAAATGTTTTCAACGGAAGTCATTCCAACGTTGAAGTAGAGTAAATGCCTTCATATCATCCAATACCGCCGTAAAAGCCTAAGGTTCTAGCGCTCAAGCTTACTTCTCGGGGCTTATGTTAATAATCAAAAGCGTTGAGTTGGAGCAGAGCGAATATCTAGATTGATTACTTCGATGAGCGTTTGTAGCAATCTGGTCAACTTCAGTTGCGGTATGGACGACAACGAAGCCCTGAAAATTGCTGGTTTTCCCTGTTCACCTAATAATATGGAATGTAGTATTCAAGTGGTTGTTTACTTTGCTATTCTATAGAAGCTCCGATAAAGGACGAAATGTTCTTCAACTGTTCATATATGAACCTAACCCAAAAACTTGTTTGATAGTTGTGGAATGAACTTAGAACACTACTTCAGCATATGTTTGAATTTCTAGAACTCACTAACTACTCAAAGAAAGATCGAAATCAGCTCGAATTACTACCTACTGTGAAGCTATAATTTAACATACTAATTACGGATTAGCAGCCAGTTGGGGAAAATAACATCATTAGGTGATATATTCCGTCATCATAATAGACGTGATTCCCATACTCATACCACTTATAAGCAAACAAACGACAATACTGTACTCTCTATTTTGGCAATTCGCTGTGTGCAACAAGCATTTATGACCTTCCGGTGATTAAAACCGAATCAGGGTGTGAAACCGATTTCAATCTAATTTGCACTGAGTTTCGGAAGTTAGTGAGATTCTACTAACGGAGGAAATCTTGTCAAAATTCGAGCATCGAGAAAGTTATCAAATATAAATGACTTGATCACAAAGGTAAATTTACGCGCACGTTTTGACCTTCTACTAACTACAGTGATACATTATCACACACAGCAGACAACAAATTCATATCAAAGTACACAAAAAAAAACAAGTTTCTTATATTCGTTATCCATTCGTTACCACATTTGGTCACATTACTTACGGGTGTATACGTTGAGCTACTAAGACGAGGTGTTTTAAAAATGTGTGTCAGTGTAGTCGGGCTAAATGTGTTATTCGTTTCTGAACCATTCGAAAATGTTTTTCAGTTCCAGATTTTCAACTGTTCCTAAATGTACTTCAGTTGACTGAACATCGACATGTCTTCAGTTATAGAAATCGGAACAAGAGACTTTTTGATGGGTTTTGCTGTCTTTTCGATCTTATTGTTTGAGACTATAGACTATTTTGTTTTTGTTTTCATTGACCATACACTTGAGACGAGATTCAAAGTAATCCGGTTAGTTTTACGATCTATGTGTTTCAGAACTGGATTCTTATCCACATGATCGTTTTCTCTCGGGCAGAGAGCTCGAAGTTACTGAAGCAAAGCTTGGTGTGCTTTGAAGAAGTAGCTCCAGGTTGTACGTCTGCAAAGGCAACGCTCAATGAAATATTGAAAGAAAACTCCCTTTAATCGTCTTACCAATGTTTGCTCTAAAACAAACACCACAACGTGACCAGTTATGGTCGGATTTGGACCTATTGGAAAATAATATGAGCAAAATGACTGCAAGTACAGAGCTGAAACTGCTGTTCTGTAGACCACGAACCGTATGATATCACTTGTAATGGCCGCTGTGTATCTATTTAATGCATGATCTGTTGTAAATCCGTGCTGGCAGCGATCAAGAAGAAATGTGTGTTATTCACTGTTGTTGCCGAAAATGTCTATTTATACAGTACATGGAAGTTTTATAGGCAGGACTATTCAGTGTTGTGTAATCAGAAAATATGCGTTTCTGGAAAGGAATAAACAGTGGTCAGGTTTCGCGCATGCTTTGGTGACACCTGTAGAAACAGTCGATATATTGTTCACCAGTGTTGATAGCAGAGCCTCCTTTGATGACAAATTTAGTAGCTGTTTCAGTTCTGTTCCAAAACTCTACAATCAGTCAATAGATAACTTGTGTCTACCATCTCCTTCTGTACGTACCGACCCGACTATACTTGTATGAATAATGTCGATGACCGTACCACCACAAGCTCAGCTACAAGTATCCATGAGTATCCTGGGTCAATGAAGCCTTTGTCAAACTGATCATCAGTGTAATTCTAGATTGATCTGCTAATTTGCAGCATGCCATTGGTCCGGATTCTTCTCATTGTCCGTGCATCCTAATGGCTCGTCTGTACGCAAACACTTGTGTTCTAACGTGTATTTATAGCCCAACCATTCTCGTAGGGGCAACTTCCTCACAAAAGAAGTTCTAACGTTCAAGACAGAAGAACTCTCTTCGATATTACTGCTAACTAGGTATAACTTAGTCAAGAGGATACGTTGACATTCCATACGCTAAACTTTTCATCGGAATTGGAGCATCATATATCGAATCAGCACATTGACTTCAACGGTGGGTAAACTAGTCTAAGATGTCTTGAACAAGTTAAGATAGGAATTTATCCCATTTTATATTGAAATCAAGATTTATTTGATAGAGTTTTAGATGAGGTAAACACGCAGGTCGGAGTAAGATTGTTGCTGAATTGACTGCTCTGGCAAGTTCAAAGTTTGAGATATATTGAAGAACTAGCTCCGGTTGTCCAGAAAACGAGTGAGACTGAATGGCACAACACTAATAATTTGCTATTATTACTAGTCTTTCAGATCGCGTTTCATACCTCTATCAACCGCGAGCCGTCTACAACAACGAGGTGTGTAGACTAATCGGAAAAGCTTTAATCTTCAAGCGCGGAGCTTTTCACGAAAGTGCATAATTTAAATAAGCTGCCTTTGTCTTCGGCTATGTTACCTCCAACATCTCACTGCCCAACCCAATAATGTACTTCAAAAGCTTTTACATGAGAGTGCAATACATTTTGGGTGCTTGAATTATATACCTAGTTTTATGCAAGTTGTTCCAGAGTATGCAGTGAGGATGAAAACTGGCATAGTTCATGTAAACGAGGACTGATTTCAGAACCAAGACTATAGTAATCAATCGATCCTCTCTCTCTGTATTGCAATACAGACCACTTATGATTATGTATATGAGCAGGCTATCGTTGCTTCTGTCGTCGGCACTGGCTAGCTAGAATATGGAATAATGTTAGCACATTTGTGTACAAAAATGAAATTATCCAGCTAGTTTTGCGATCGTTTCTTCTATAAAACTTTTGAGAATTGTGATGAGTTTGAAAATACTGAGAAATCCTACCAGGTAGAGCATAGTAGTGAAACTGTGGTTATTATCGGAGACTCACACCGGTTTGTAGCCTGGCTTACTTGTAATGTGGATGTTCACTTAATCTGATCACTATACCGATATGAGTGTAAAATAGACAAGTTTTTAAGCAAATTACCTAATGACCCTACTAACCTTGGAAAAATAAATTTAGCGAGAAGAAGACATGTTGAAACCGTTGCATTGCTTGTTAATAAAACTAGAATACTGATTTTTACAAAGTGAATCTTGTTTATCTCTACATGTTTGTCAATTTGATGTTGCATCAGGCGTTCAGGTTGATTTGAGTTTCATCTTGTTTACAGCCAAATCTGCTCATTAACCGAAATTTATCTGAAATCAACTATTGTAATCCGTCCCACCACCATCTGAATGCAGTTGTTTTGGGGGTGTTTATTTTCTGTTATTTTTTGCCTGTTTTATAGTGACACTGCACACCTCCACGATTTAGGTTTCCGCTTGTTCATTCACACAAACCTCCAGTTAATTCACATTTGAATTAAGAGAGGAATGTTATCTAGTGCATTTTCTTTATTGACACGTAACATCCATTTCCTCCAATCATAGTTTTGACGATTTCGGGAATTTTCAGTTCCTTTCCGTTGAATTAAAAAATCACCTGTGTAAAGAGCTGTTTTCGGTCACATGTATTAGGTTTTTACGAATACATAAGATATGTGCGAATTGTGTGCAAAATTCAGAACCAGTCAAATATGCCGGTACCGATGATACTCAGAACGTAGGCTGGATTCGGAAATGAGAATGTTGTGCAATCAGAAATACATGTTAGCATATGCCTGAATAATATCAGTAACTTTTAGGCTAGTTGAAAAGTCCTTGAAAATGCAGAAACTGTGGATAAATTGTTAACTTATTACTATTACACATCACTAAACACAATATTTTTAATGAAACTCGATGATTTCTGTTCTATCAACTTAAGACGTCTTATTAGTGGCTTTATCGACTGGAGGATGGTAACTGTCCTCTCGGGATGCGATCAGACAGTCTGTGCATTATTGACAAGCGAATGTAGCTGAGCGATGCCATATCATAACCATCATGTTGTTGACGAATCTTCATTTTTTGTATATGTTTTGTAACGTAAACATGGTTGTCAGAGCGTTTCGTAGGCAGAGTTATTCAGTAGTGTGTAATCAGAAATTGCGCATTTCTAGCAGGGGAGAAATCAGTGGTCAGTTTCCTCCCACGCTTAGGTGGCACACCTGTTGAAACAGTCGATATGTTGCTCACCAATGTTCATAGCAGAGCCTCCTTTGATGACAAATTTGGTTGCTAGTTTAGTTCTGTTCCAACAACCTACAGTCAAACAACAGATAACTTGGGTCTACCACCTCTTTCTGTACGTACTGACCCAACTGTTCTTCTGTGACCATGGCTTTGGGTGAGGACCGTAATCGTTCTCCTGTTTAGGTCTGGGTGTCATGGCAGTATCTCAGCCCACATACAACCATGAATACTCACAAAACAAGTAATTCCATATTACATCGGCGGTCTTGCAGTAGAAACCGGGTCACCCTATCTGCCGCATACAGTAGGATGGATAGGCGAAAACATGCTACTGTTGACACACATACCCCTATCAAATTTAGTTCTCAGGCCTCTCCCGAACCCCAGTTGTGATAATTAATCTGAAGGTCCAACAAAACATATAGCTAATCATAGTAACACTGAGCCGGCAAGTTCCGTCTTTTGCCATTTAGCTCCAGACCTCCCTCGTCCCTTGCTTGGACCTAGAATGCGAATTAATATAGGTGCTTTCAACGTTCGCACTCTAAAACAGATAGGTCAACAGGCCGCTCTCGCACGCACGTTAAACTCATTGCATGTCGATATCTGCTCTATCTCGGAAACTGGAATCCAGGAAAGTAGTCAACGTATGGAACTAACAACACCTGCATTGTCTACCCGATACTGGTTATACACTTCGGGTGACTCCACAGCCGCCGTTACAGGTCAGGCTGGAGTAGTTATAGACCTTGGCTCGACGGCTGCAGCCGCACTGATAGATTGATTCCCAGTTAGCAGTAGACCTTGTGCCGTCTGCCTGGCAGGTTCAATTAAGACCAGCTCCAGAAGCAAAACCTTCAAAAATCTTCTCACTGTATCTGATTATGCTCCAAATGACTGAAATGACGTCGGTGTCAAAGACGCGTTTTACTCGGATCTGGCCGCTCTCCTTGATATTACCGCATGATATTCTGCTACTTGGCACGTGACCAGAAAAGACATTGGAATTGTCCATTCTGCAGTTTGTCAGAAGCAAAAACATCGCGTTCGACAGTTGGTGCAATCGTTCTATCCTACTAGGTGTGCGTACAAAAGCAATGTGTACGTGTCTCTACGGTGACACTTTGTTCGTGAGTCGTGGTTCATGACACGCCAGTGCGCCCGCAACCTTCCCTTTATCTGTCTGACTGGGTGTATCATGTAACCATCCTGATTGTTTATGTGAGTTCATCTCAGTTACACCTGTGTTAATATCGTACAGCCTACAGTCTCATCACACAGTATGGTCCGGTTGCTGTTGCCCTTAGTTTCTACGGTACATTTGCTTTCCATACTACAATAAAATACTGTCGCTTAATCGTACCCCTCTTCTAAATTCACGATACAACAATTGCATAATCTATTCTTCGCGATACACTAGCCACCTTAGCAACTATCGTTCGATTCGCGGATACAACAGTAATCAAACTTCCTATACTGCCCGTTACCCGTAATTCAATGAACTTCAGACGGATCAGTCTTTAATTTATGGAGCTCAGACCAGTTGTGAGCAAAATAGTCAACTGCATGAGTTTTAAATTCTTCACTTTCAGATCGCCAATTACTGATAGAAACAAAAACAACAATTTACGACAATTACGTTACAGTTATGATGCAGGCGGAACCGTGGAAATTTGATCACTTATAAAGCGGGTGGCGCGTTATGTTAGTCGCAAGGCCTCAGCAGGTGTTTCTTATCAGGATGCTCAGAGAAAAATACAGGATCCAAAACAATGACACGCAGCAAATCAAAAAAATCGTTTAGAATCACACCTGTGATCATGGATACTTTCAGCTAAGCGTTTGGTCGTGCGGTCATCGAAATTAGTCATCATCATCATCACCATAGACAACAGTACATCAGTGGTTCACACTGAGGCCTAACTAACACAGAACCACGAAAGAGAAAAAGACCTATATAGGAAGAGAGAACAATAAAAAGGAAGGGGACCTGACCACTAAAAATAGCTACGTTTATATTCAAACACAACATCAAGATGATTACACCTGACAAACAAACAATCCAGCTGTAGATGAAAGTGAAGCGTCGTCAGCAAGACAGCTTTTTCATGACTTTTACTACCACACCTCATTAAGTGCACCAACTTCACAGACAGCTCAACCAAACAACGACAACATTCACGCCACTGAGCTCGGTAAGCCACCATCTCACATAAACGTCTCAAGCTACCGAGTCTGTGAGTCGCGCAGGCCCCAGTGTGGGACACGAACCCGACCTACAGTGACCAACCCCTTCGTGAACGATTTCATTTGTCTACGCGAGGTCATCATCATATGTTGGAGCATTTCATTGACTTCAACCGGCGGGTACACTGGTCTAAGTTGTTTTGAAAGAGTTAAGGGAGAAATATTTCCCATTTTATTTTGCGGCTAAGATGTATTTGATAGAATTTTAATGTGCTGAACACGCCGGCTGGATTAAAAATGTTGCTGAATTGCTCTGAACATCATGATTGTCTTGACAAGTCAAAATTTCGAGTTGTCTTTGATAACTAACCCCGGTTGCCCAGAAAACGAGTAAGACTGAATTGTACAGAACTACGAATTCGCCATTATTATTCTTTCAGATCGCATTCCATGCCTCTATGGAGGACGTGTTGTTTACAACAACGAGATTTGTAGGCTTATTGTACAAGCCTTCATATTGTTGCGCTTCAAACGCGGGGCTTTTCACAAAAGTGAAAAACCGACTATGTCTGCGGTTATTTTACTTCCAACATCTCACTGCCCAACCCAATAATGTACTTCAAAAGCTTTTACATGAAAGTGCAATACAATTTGGGTGCTTAAATTATATACCTAGTTTTATGTCAGTTGTTCCAGAGTATGCAGTGAGGATGAAAACTGGCATAGTTTATGTAAACGAGGACTGATTTCGGAACCTAGACTATCGTAATCGATCGATCCTCACTCTTTATCTTCATTCGTCTACCTTCAAGGATTCTCGTGTTATTTAATTCTAATTCATATGGTCTTCAAAGTTCACTGCCTAGAAAGCTTTGTCGCACTATTTAAATGAAAGTCAATCAAAAAACTGTCGTAAAAATGAACGGATAATTAAGTTGCCTATTTGCCTGATTTCAGTCCGATCACATAAACGTTACAGAATATGCTTACCACTTAAGTGTTACCTTGCTTCAACCTAGAACCAGGAAAAACATAAGAACGATAGGTCGATAACACACAGAAGACCTACACGGTATTGGAACAGTACGAATGGCTGACAAAGTATGACTATTTTGGCCTAATGTTCCATCTGTGATCATATGTCCATCAATTGCTTTCAAAAATACCGAATTAATTTATTTTATTTGTGAACGTAAGCTTACGTATTTACGTGTAAAATTCTAATCATGAGGGGATTATAATAATTTTTGCCTGGATCATTATGGAAAACTGCTAATGGAAACCACATTAAGTTCCTCCATTAAAAACAGAGAATAGTACAGGAAAAAGGCAGACTGTCATTCACGCGAAAAGCAGATGGAAAATCATGATTAAGGCCTTACCTGAACAAAAACTCAGTTTATATCAGCGATTTACTGAGGAAATGTAATCTGTAGAGATCGGGAAAATCTCACGATATGTCTACTGAAACGTGGATAATAATACAAGTGCAATTAATAGAAATTGAACATCTCCCACAACTGATCACAGCTGTCGCATTCCCATAGACTTTCCAGTCAGCCCCCTACGAATTGAGACACTAGACTCGAGTTTCGCTCCCACTAGAGCTCGTCAGTAGTGCACATCCTGACCACGACCGGGACTAGAACTCTGGCCACGCTTCTCCTGAGACAACCGCGTTCACCACGGCTCCAGTGACCCCACGTTATGCACGACCGAATTATCATCACATGTGAAAGCCTAACCACTTTCGCTTGTGAGTAGTGTTCAAATCTAGTTGTTCCTTCCGAAAGAAGTCGACTGGAAGGTCTATGGGAATGCAATAACTGCGATGAATTGTGAGTGAGGTTCAATTTATATGAGAAACAAAATCCCCTAGTATTCAGCAGTAAACAAATGTAATTTTTACGGTGATAGGTTTCTGCTAAAATTCTATAAATTTCCTTAAACCATAAAATTCGGAAACTTGGTAAAGTGTACCTTGTTAAGTAGATTGAACATCACTCTGTTTTTCAAAGGGCCAGCTAAACTATTTATCAGGTTGTAAATTATACGATGTGTTGTGAGTGTTGTTCAGTGGATACTAACCAAAACCCCCCTTTCCACATAGTGAAACTAGAAGCACAGTTCAGCAAGGTTAATGGTTTCTGTGCCATCTAACTGATAGGGTTTCTTAATCACAAAGTAGACTAGTTACTGCGTTACCTCATCAGGCAGTCCAGCAGTCTAAGCATTACTTACAAACGAATATGCCTGAGCGTTTGTATGTGATAATTTGGCCTTGCTTAGTGTGAAGTCAGTACAAGTACCTCATGAACGGAGCCCAAATACCATGCGGTGTCAAGGATATGTACAAGTGGCCAACTCTGACTAGAATGAAAATCGGGTCTGATGCTTCGTTTTGAATGGCATTTAATGGACTAATGGCTGCAAGCAAATAGGAACGAATTTGGCTCCGACAAATTTCAAGTATGATAATCCGGCGCGTTCTTTCTGGCACTTTCATCACCTTCACTGAGTTAAGTTGAATTTGGCACCCCAGTACTCATTGTATGACCATGATTCGCGACATGATAACTACGAGATCGTCGTAAAAACTACATCGGAATTTTTTGGTTGAGAAGCACATGCAGAACGGAACGAAATGTATTAAAGTGTTTTTAGGTCATGAGCCCCCACATGTCGAAACTATTCTTTCTAATCCGTGTTACTTCCATTCCAACACGTGCAGCAGTCCGAATTAGACAAAAACTGATGCCTGCCATACCGGTGGCAGGAACAATCACACATTCAATCCCATATGACAATCTCGAACCTCCAATTTAACATGTCAAAACCATTAATAGTGGACTACAGTATTCTGCCATGCAATGTAATTCAGCGTTAGGAAATAATTAACATAAACACAGACTGAAGCTAAGAACGTCTTCTGAAAACCAGTGTCGGTAGATGATGACTAGATTGGTTCTTACATATGCAAACGTCAAAGTGTCCGGATCTTTCTGTTCACAAGTTACTGTGCGTTTCTAACATGATTGGATTAAAACGCCAAGGCATTAATGAAAAATTATCAAAATGAATACGTAGACAGCATGAACAGCTTCAAATGACAGATCGTTTTCGAGAAATTGATCACAACTTGGTGCTGAACAAGTCCAAAATAATAATAACGTAATAACAGTATAACTCATAACCAACAGAGTTCTCCCGAACAGTCAAAAGATTCAGGAATAATGGGAATGAGCCAATCCCAAGAGGGGTGATGCGCGCACCACTGAAGCAGTATACAATGACAGGCAACTGGCTATTCGCAAAACCATCAAATTGACGAGATAGGACAGAAACACCTGGGTCATGATTCAGTTAATTGACCGAAACAGGAGAAAACGTTTGGGTGGGATAGGGTCTTCACATGACCGAATTTGAAAAGTCTATACATTGTCAAAATATGACAGTGACTAAGAGGTTTTGTTGATTTTACGAAATATTGTCTTACCCATTGTAGACTTGTGCTATTCTTGTTGGGATGAATTCAATAATTGACCGATACGGATAGTACCGGTCGTTTTATATAACGAATCAATAATGTCTTTGCGTGAACAGTGAAAGTACATTAGTTTTAATAATTTTGTTCTAATATTGAACGGCCAAGTAGCACTCAAATCTGGGCTAGTATCGTGTCGGTTTAAAGCTTTTATTCCGTGCCTCAAACTGGTTTAGCAGATCTGATGCAGAAAATATATTCAACAACACTGTGTTCACCAGTAAAGATTAGTTTCTGTGAAACAGGTTACGGTGCGCTGTTTTGTGGAATAACAGTCTTTACCACCAAGTCTTTTGACAGAACTGTTTTAGAACGATTTTAAGTTTTAAGCGATTGTCCGAATGTACTTGTCTCTTCATATCGCGAACCACATGACAGGTTATTCACGTCTTATTGTGGACCAAACCACGTTGGATGTACCTATTTTGTTGCTTGTCTGTTAGAAGAGGTGAACCAACTCACAATGGTCGTTAGTGTCACAATCTAACCCATAATGCTTGTTTCATCGGCAAAATAACTGGACTGTCAACATTGAACTAATCATTTTTCAAAGCAAACATATTTCTTGCTCTTTCGTTTGTTGTTGATTTATTGCTTTGTTTGTACACATGTTTGCCACAATTCAAAACTGTCCATCCATGTTATCATGAGTTGGTAAGTAGAATTAGAAAAACAATTTCAAATGCATTTATCACAACTAAGTTTCATAAAAAGCTGACTTAAAACATATTACTTTGTTACAAATTTCCACTCTCTTCAACGTTACAAAGGATACATGTTACAGCTTCAATAATCAACAATCATCGAACAACCAATTTGTGAACACTGTTCATTTTTTCTGATGGATGAATGTATACTACATTACTATCGTTCACAGATTTGACCTCCATTCGTCCTGTGTTATTAAAACTTTCACACTTTCTAAATGTTTGTTTCTAAAACAATCTAACAGGATTGTATGTGGTAATTCTTAACAGTCTCAAAATCAGGTAATATATAGAGGAATAATCATTTGGACTCTAGTGCTGTCATTCGACCAACTTTTTTGCGATTCAGTCATTAAACATATTTGTGAATTTACGCCAGTGGATTATCTACGATTTGGGATCAGTGTTGTAAAACTTAGAAAACTAATTTATCCTGTTTCTGCCTGCGTTTGTTAAGCTGATCGTATTATTTCATGAAAACTTGCAATATGCCTCACAACAGAGTGACAAATAGAACGGTGAAATAACAGAACTCAAAACCCGACTATCATCAGTTTCTTCTTGCACAAAATCAACCGTTATTGCTTACTCTATTAAGTTTTGATGACCTTCATTATTTAAATGCGATCGCTTCCGCAACGAATGAATGTCCATCATTAGAATGGCGGCAGAATACACCTTTTCTGGTTGATTATGCTAGTTTTATCCACATTTGCAAAAACTGTTGAAATCAATATATCTCCCGTTGTGGGCAAAATGCTATTCATTTATCTAACGTGTTTATCATCTTGTTGGCGCATACATCTGGGACATTCATTTTGCAATGACTACAGGGCAAGGGCTCGAAATGACATTTATTGTGCTTCTTGGTGATCACTTTTAAACTGCTACTCCATGACTAGTTCAGTCCCTGTCTCGACTCATCACCTATACATAGTCACAAGCGATGCCCATAGAACGAGTTATACATAAGAGCATTGGCTCATATCGCGAAGGATTACCGTTTCGATCCCCCGTTCATCTTACCTCCACCTAATGAGTCCATACAAGGACGAAACCGGTTTGGCAGGTTCAAGGTGCACACTCATATGTCACTATCTTTTCATAGAAACAGAATTTTTAGCCCGTTGCCAACAGTGTGCAAGCAGCTATTGATTCAGTTGGATGGTTTCATTATGTAGCCAAATAAATTTCGAAATATCTTTTTCACTGCTCTTCTTGTGAAACTGAATCTAAATAGGGAATGTTGTCATGGCGCATTTCTTCCGTCATAGTAAACTGGTTAAGAGGTACTTTGTTTTTTCCCGTTATGATATGTTCGCTTGCATGTTATTCGGGTCATCTGAACCGTGTCGGCTGTCTCACTCAAATAACATCCGCAAACATCTTCAGGTCTATGTGGCCTCTTGACAGTTGGTCGCATGATCATCTGCGTCTGCTTGTTTTTTAATTAATCGGTTGACTCACTACCTGCTACAGTGATGTGGATGAAGCAGGCATAGAATGAACTAATAACGACCTGAATATGTTCAAACCTACGTTAATTGCACAATGGCTTAACAACTACACTGTCAATTGAGCGATGATGCACTTCTGATTCTTAAGATACTTGGTGTGAACGTTTACCGATACCGCTCGACTAACGATTTACCCGACAGTAATTTGAGATGGCTGTTATTTTTTATATTGGGACTATGTAGACAAAGCTGCCTTTGGTATTTCTCGATAAGATTGGTTCTGTTGTCGGCAAAAATAATTCCTACCAAAACGCCATCAAGAAAGATATTGCAGCAGCAGACACACTTGTGTCTTGCAGTATGTATTTCCAATAGAACAAGACTGTGGACAATGTGTTATACTACCGAGTGTGGATATCAAATATATGGAAGAACCGAATGACAAAAAGACATCGAGGTATGTAGAAATTGGTAGTGCAGAGTAATTAATAATGAGTAAAAGTCGTAGGCGAACCTAATCCCTTATTTCAAATATAGCAATCGGTAAACTTTTGTTTTCGGACCAGCACAATTTAACCTAAAAAGTATCGCTCGTATCCAAATGCGAGATGAGTGATAATGCGTTCTAGGTGAGGTAACATATTTTCTAGTGATTACTTTATTTTTTTCCTCGGTATTTTACGAAAGGTCAAATGTCTACCAGAGTTAATGAGTCGATCAGGGAAATGAAATATTTTCACAGTTATTAGCAATGATTGTATCTTCACCGTTGCTTCTGAAAAGTTCAAATATTGTACAAATTATCAGCCAGAACTCATCCGAAGAAATATGTTTTCTAATAATTTCGGTTTTTCTCTCTAATGTGAAAGTACTTCTCACAACCGACTATATGCGGATTACCGCAGGTTTTGAATTTCTGCGTGCATCGGCTCACTTGTAGCCGCTGACAGAAGTATGATTGCTACCCACAGTTTTGGGTGTTACTTGACTTGGTCAAAATTATAACCTATAAAATGTTCTGTATCTAATGTAATCTACCAATGGCTTGAAGCTGAAATGTCTCTTACATCGACAGAAATAAAGATTCCCTCCAACAAAAAATGGCTGAACCAATACTCAAATGGTCTGTGTGCATGATGAAGCAAAACATGCAGTGGCAAGAGAATGGCTGAACCGAAAACACACCTCATTGTTTGCATGGAACATTGTGGCATTGGGTCACGCTGTTGACTCGGACAACTCGTTCGAAGTGCTACTGCACAATATTATTTTTGGAAGCTATGTCACTAGGTGCTTGCCATTTGGCTCTGTGTGTACCTTACCTGTTGACTCAGGCGGTTTGTCTATCCTAAAGCTGATATCGATCCTTGTTTAATGTAAAGCACAATCGTCGACTGTTTTACTGTCGATGCTATTCGCAAGTCCTGTGTATTCTACTGAATTATATTTGTGACTGAAGAGCTCAGCCAAAACGGTGACACCTCACGATGTGTGTTACATTTCAGCACTGATAAATTCGATCAATAATTTAAATTTCTCATGAGTGAATGTCCAACTGAACCTAACTTGGTTAAAAAAGTACCATATTAACTACAAAAGCACGTGAAATTTCAGTCTACCAGAATCCCATATGTACTACTTGAGAAAAGCAACCTACCTAAGCTTTTGTTTCTCCAGTTACCAAGCTGCTGCGATTTACTGAGCAGTTGTCTGTATTATTGCAAGTTGTACAAAATCTTCGGATAGTGTGGTAATAACGAGACCTAGTAAGATAGAAATATCTGTCCGCCAATTGGATACATTTCAGTGGAACTAACGGTATGGAAACGCCGGTATCTTGCCACTTCAGCTGGTCACTTTAATAGTTGGCGTGAAACAGACTATTCCAGCATGTGACTGCGTGTGATTGAGCTTAATATTTGGGGTGTCGTCATCCATTGCATTGGTGTGCGGGCTTCTACCAATGAAATCATTGGTTTGTTAAGCTGTCAACAAGTAATAATGGGAAACCAGAGAGGGACACTAACTAGCCACATTCCAGTGATGTCCAATTTGTCTAGATTGCATTACCCTGAGACAAAATTAGACATTTCGTGTCGCACCTCTAAAAATCAGCTCAGAAGTTGGCACAATGTGTCCTGTGGATAACAATTCAGCATATCCACTCAGTCGTATGTTGGAGTTTACATAGGGTGCACAGTGTTATCGAAGCTTGCTGGGGGAAGCTAATGGCCCAACGATTGGGTTCGACAAAACTCTGGTGCCATCCAATTGTTTCCTTCAGTTTGGTACACTTTGTAGCAAAAATACTTCAATACATATCATGATACAGTGTATGAACTGCAGACAAGTGTGATGTGTTATTGAGCACGCGACTGATGGCACTATAACTTGGAACACTAAACAGCTGAATCTGCTAAGCATGATTGAACACTGTTCATTCGATAATCATTTCGAATAATAATCGCATCAAAACGACCGTTTGTTCAGTCGGTTCCCTGATCCACATCCTACAGCTGCGCCGCCGAGACCCGAATCGTCATCCAATGTCGAACAAATTGAGGATAGAATATGTGCAGTCGTCTGTTAACATCAATCTTATAATATGATTGCTTAAAATCTTCTCAGTAACGTCAAAACTAAATAGTTCCCACACCATAACGTATACTGTAAAGTGATACCTAATACATGACAAGCGATGATTTTGTTTAACATGCTCACGCACACACACTCCTCCATCAGGACAAGCTAAAAAATACCAGGAAATCACATCTGTTTCCGGCTCTTTCAAGGTTAGCTAACGGAAAAGGCAGATTTTTCCTTTTCACAATGTTGTCAATTACATTCTATTTTCTGAATTATTTACCCGGAGGGGTGGAGTAAAATGTGTTACCCAAATATTCACTGAACAGAGTAAATAGCTAAGCATATCTTTCTATTTATTGTGATCATATTTCATCATTTGGAATACACGATCGAATTTGGTACGAACACCTTGCTTTATGAACGTCTATCACACTAACACTCATTAATCCGTCCACATTACTAAGACCTGCTGAAAAAGTAGGTTAGTATTCGAACGCAATCAATCAATGGATTTTCTGTTACATATGTTCACCCCTGAGTGCCACGCGGATTCTCGATGACAGAAAGTAGGACATATAGAAGGCAGATTGGAGCCATTTTTTACAATGAAAACTTGCACGGATTATGTATTGCGTGGATCTTGTACTGCTTTCTATTAACTGGTACACTTCCTTTCCTAGTACACTGGAACTGGTCAATCGTTTGAAACCCAACTACAAATAGATGATCAGTTTCAGTACGTTTGGAAAAAGTGTGACAGACAAAGAAAGTATTTCATACAACCTGCCGCACATCCGGTAATCGCGAATCCGTGCTGTGATGCAATGGCTTTTGAACCGCCAGTCACACTCTTGTTCACAAATTAGTTTCGATTCTCTGACATTCATAATGCCGGGAAAATCGAACATGGTATACAACTTTGCAGTAAAGCACTGAACTGAATGCCTTCGAAGTAATGGTATCTTCAGAAATTTTCCTCATTTTCTTTTGTCTAAAGCAATAGTGACCATTTGAATCGGAAGTGTATCAACCAAATTCCTGAAGCAAATCAGATGAGATGGCCGATGCGTTGTGCGACACTTTTGAGCATGTTGAATAAAAAACTGTTATTGAACGAGCATTGTAAACTCTTGGAGAGATAAGCAATTTGAGTTGCTTACTCTGTTTCTCACGCACAATATCAGCTTTCCACAGACTTACTACTTTTGTCTAGGATGACGGTCATTAATTTGACGAATACCACTTTTAGAGGATAGTGTATTTCCTGAAGTATTGGGTTATTATTTTGTTGCTTACTGTTTGCAGAGCCCCTTTTTGATGATAAACACAGGATATTCATATAAACCGTTAACTCCCTATTTTTGTATGGATTAGTGAACGATTAGAATTGCTTCCGTTTGTGCTATGAGATGTGTGATTGTTCGGTGACAACACAGATTCGAAGTTGGAAAAGATTTGTAGCTGTAAAACAAACTGTGTATCGTTGGATAGAATAAGTGCCATCAATAATGTTCACACAACCAACCTGTTAATAACTAGCAAATGTTGTCAATATCACTTTGACAGTTTGAGCAGCCTCACTCAAAAACCCCTCGCTCAGAGAGATACTGTTTTCTTGCGTTCTTGTTTCTCATTTGCAGCGCAATCAGTCAGGGAAGACATTAAGAAAAGAAGAATGTGTTTATATGGTTATACTTCATTTCTGTCACATCAACAATGGAGAACCGAACTAGCTACTGAAAAATTTAGGGTCATGCTTAAACTTGGTTACGTTTAACTGAATATCGATACCTCAGTTGTCATTTAATAATGTTGTTCACGAGAATGTTTTGCTAGCCGCTGTAGTAGTTTGCTTTCCATATTCCAGAATTCAACTATCAACCGGACAGCGAAGTCACGTTTGAAGCTTGGTTAATGCGTTATGAGGACGTATTCAAGGAGAACGCAGTGAACTTAGGTGACAGTGTCCGAATCCGACTACTTCTACGCGAACTGGGTTCAACGGAACACGCTCAGTATTGTGACTGTATTCTGCCAAAGAACTCACGTGGATGTTCATTCACAGACACTGTACAGTGTTTGACACGTATTTTCAGCGAACGTATATCACCGTTCAGTACTCGATTTAAATGCTCGCAATTCAGTAAGCAATACTCCGAGGATTTTCTAACATTCGCCGGTGTGAAAAATCGTGAATGTCAAATCTCACCAACGATCAGTTTAAAACTTTAATTTTTGTGTGTGGACTTGAATCGGCATGCGATGTGGATATCCGCAAAAATATCTTATCGCAGCTAGAGAAGAACCCAGAAATTACTGCCAACGATTAATAAAGCTCAAAAACGATGCCAGATTGATTGAAGACAAGCGCAGCAGCGACGAAGACATCAATGTGTGTGTTATCAATAAAGCAAGAAGCATCCAATCAACAGAATTCACAGCAAGTCCACCGAGCGTGTGTTGACATTGTGGAGAATGGCATTTTGCGCGAGTTTGTAAATTTCGGAATCACATGTGTCAAAAATGTGGGGAAAATGGACATGAAGAACTTCTCTGTAGGAAAGCATCCTCATCCAGGCGTTTACGAGGGCCCATAGAGAAGTAGAATTATCATGACAGTCGATCAAACATTGTCTTCGCCGCACCTGATAGTGATATTTCAAGTAACAGAAGGAATATTGACATATTACTGAACCTTTTACAAAAGTGTGCCACAAGTGGATACGGCCTCCGACATTACACTTATCTCAGAGAAAACATGGGATTATTTACACAGACCAGCATACGTCCAGACCGATCATGTGGCACGAAACACCTCGGGGACTCAGATTTCATTTGTGGGAAAGTTAAAATGTGAGTTTCATCTTGGCAACTTACATGCTATTGGTATCTGTTACATTGTAAAGGATCTTAAGTTGAATTTATTGGATATAGACTGGATTGATAAACTGGGATTATTCAGTGTGCCATTGGATGCAGTCTGTTGTAAGTTCCGCCCAGTTACTAAAATTACGTCTACTTATTAGAAGCCAAAATCGTTAGTTGACGCAGACGTAAAAACAAAAATGACTTCACAATGGCAGGGACAGTATCATAACCTTTTTGAAGATGGTCTTGGTCAATGTACACAGGCAAACACTACCTAGTACCTTCGCTCAGGCACAAACCAGTTTTCTGTCCCAAAAGACCGGTTCTATATGCAGCTGTTTCTTCGTTGGAGGATGAGTTGACCCGGTTGGAAAGAATGGGAATCATCAGTCCAGTGAACTATTCGGTTTGGGCTACATCAAAAGTAGTAATAAAAAGCGCAAAAGGGTCGCTACGTTTCTGTGGCTACTTCTCAACTGGTCTAAACGAAGCATTGGAGATTCATCAGTATCCGCTGCCCGCTCCCGAGGACCTGGACGCAAGGTTAAACGGTGGCAAGATTTTTCTAAAATTGGTTGTCCTCAGGCCTATCTACAAGTAGAAGTCGACACATGCAGTAAGCAGTTTCTAACCATCAACACACATCGTGGACTGTACCAGTTCAACCGCCTACCATTCGGTGTGAAGTGTGCTCCGGCGATTTTTCAGCAGATCATGGACAATATGTTAGCTGGGTTGACGTGTGCAATGGCTTACTTGGACGACATTGTTATTGTTATTACCACAGTGTAATATCATCAGTCGTATCTCGCTTCGGTTTTTAAACGCATCGAAGAGCATGGTTTCCGAGCCAAGTCCAACAAATGCTCCTTCTTCATGAAAAGTATTCAATATCTGGGTTTCGTTATTGACCAGGATGGTCGTAGGCCTGAGCCAGAGAAGATAAAAGCTATAATAGAAATGCCCCCACCAACAGATAAGACTACCCTCCAATCGTTCCTACGTCTGGTAAACTATTACAATAATTTTGTGCCTCATATGCATGATGTTCGTGCACCATTGAATCATCTACTTACGAAGGATTGTTCATGGCTGTGGTCAGAAGCCTGCCAGTATTCGTTCGTGTGTATCAAACAAATTTTCAACTCTAATTTGCTTTTAACTCATTATGTCCCAAATCTAGAAATAATTGTTGCTGCAGATGCATCGCGATACGGCATTGGAGCAGTTATTCTGCACAAACTTAATGATGGTCCTTAAAAAACAGTCTCACACGTTTTGCGTATACTAAAGTTGACTGAGAAGAATTACAGCCAAATAGAAAAAGGGGGGATCGTGTTCATATTTGCAGTTAAAAAATTCACAAAATTTTGCACGGACGGAAGTTTACGTTATATACAGTCCATAAGTCTCTCCTGTCAATTTTTGATACCAAAAGGGTATGCCGGTTCACACTGCTAATCGATTACAGCGATGGGCTACGATGTTACTAGGATACAATTTTGAAATCCGGTTAAAAAAACTATCAAGTTTTGAGCACGCAGATGCATTATCTTGTCTCATAGCAAAAGACGCGGTCACGAGGCCTAATGAGTACTCAGTCATGATCAACACAACGGGGAGAAATAGGCCAATGTAAGCGCATTTTAACAGTTATCATGGATCACGTCCGATGTATTTCCTACCGGAAGATGCAGTCTATGTGTTAAATATGCGTCACTCTGGGGACGTTTGGCTACCAGGCGTAACTGTCAGTCGTGATAGTAATTTTGTCTACCTAGTCAGCGTAGTAAAATTCATTTGGACACCTCATGCCAATCACTTGAGACAACGAGCCGATGATAGCCAAGAATGCCATCGAACTAACGGTCATCTACCCATTGACATACTGTTAGATACATTCTCGTTAACGCCAAAATGCCAGACATCTTCGGTCATCTTCGACACTCTGGATGTTCGCAGATCTAATCGTGTTTGTCAACCGATCAGATGTTTAAATGTTAACCCCAGGAAATATTCTTATGACGTGTGATTAACTCGCTTTTGTTGAAAAGAGAGATGTTACGGACGCGCTGCCGTCGTTGCAGTTAGTTGACGTACTTTGTCCTAGCGCCTGCTTATCATACCAGTAGTTGGTGGTCTGGTTAAATTGGATTACTAGGCTTCTTCTCTCTGATTGATAGTTTGTCAGACTGGTCATGTTTACGAGTAGCATGTCACATTCATTTTGGTCACTCACTGATTGCCAGAAATTCAGTGTGCGCTCTCGAACCTCGTGTTCTGATTTCGCGAGGGTTATAACACCATGCTTGCCCACTTCATTTATTCGTGGATTGTTCTGATGTTTCAGTTTTATTTGTGTCGGTACTGATGTTTTTATTGTTTGACGACTAGTTGTTTCAGTAACGCAACACTCACTAGATCAATTATGTGAATAATAACAGAAGTGCATCTTTCCATGAAGTGACGGTGAAAATTGGATTGACTTTCGTGTAGCTGACACTATTTCACTAATTTCATGTGTGATATCCATTTCCGTCTGTAAAACCTAAGGGTTGGGACAACAGTAACATAACTGCAAGCAATTCTGAGCTCTATATACACTAACTAAATATAAATTTGTTTTAGATGCTACCCAAATTTTGTTACCCGAATATTCCAATCGATATACCGTGTGCAAATAGCTAAAACTGAAGTGTTTGATGTTGAATGTCATGTGGGTCTCGCGTGCTAGAATTATTGTAACTACACATAACACGGTGGGGATGGCAAAGTCAGAAGTACGCTATAATATTACTTCGGGATGGTAAACGCTTACGGAGAATATTGTTACTGCTGGTTGTTGAGTTTCACTGTCGCAACAAGGTTTAATCCCTCTTGAACATTCCACGAAATTAGGCCGATTTATTTAATATCTGGTTACTTTTTATACGCAGCTGCCAGAAACATGAGGAACATTAGCTAGTGAACATTATTGGCCATTTGTGTGAATACAAATACATATGTTATGGGACTTTTGATTACTGTGAGTTCAAAATAGGTGATTTTACGTGAATGACCACGTTTTGGTTGTTGTCATGGGTAATCAGTGTACTGTTTGTGGGGTTCAGCTTAATGCATTAAGTGTGAGAATGGAAATTACGTTTTTCATTTGCTTACTGAAACAGTTCATGTTAGTCACGATTAATGAAGTTATAGTGAACACGTAAAACCAGAAATGATCATCTCTTTGGAAATGGGCGTAGCCGCGTTTAGACTGAAATCTAAATAGCAATGTTGTGAATGTCGTCGGTATTCGGGCGATTTAGGTCAACTGCTTGGATCAGCGTCGTATTTTACCATCGAACAGCTGGGCTATGCAGCTTGTAAACTGTTGTCTTCGCTTATTTTTTCGTTCGTTCAGTTTTACGTAAAATTAAACCAACAAATAAATACAGCCGTGCGAATACTGATTCATTTTTGATGACATCTCCTTCAGAAAAGAAACTTCACAATTTGTTGACCTCAATTATCCGTTTAAATTTTGCCGTCTTCTATTATTCTTGATGTTCAGTTACGTTTCTTGGGGTAATCCACTTACGTAAAACATCACCTGAAATGTGACAATTGTTCGAGATTCTACTTTTTGATCAACAAGATCAATAAACCAATAGCATTCATGATACTTTTCATCAGTTTAGGTGCATCTTCTTTCATAAGAATTGTAAACCGAGGGATGCTATAACGTTCAAGTTAGCTTTTGAATGAGTAAGTGCATCTCATCGGTCGTATTGAGGCGAGCGTGGTGATGAATCCATATACTCCGTGAAAGGAAATTGTAACATTGATGAGTAGAATGCGATCAACATCTTATTAGTGTTATGTTCTTTTTACACTTGAACGTTAAAAAGTCCTTCGGTGTAAACGTAGGCATTTGCAGATGAACGGTCAAGGTTAGCATTGCCACCCACTAGGACGGTGTTCAATCTGACAATGATGCGAACATGAGCACTGGTGACAAACCAACGTTTGAATTCGATTAGTTTAGTTTGGATGAATCAAACGGAATTTGGCATTCTTTTTTTTAAGACAATAATCCTAAGATTGTTTTTACTAATAGACACGAATGCTCAGATATCACAAGCGGTATCTGTCAGTTTTGTTCTGCACAACATTTGAGTTTATCAAAATATCTTGGTTTAACTTCGTTCTATCTATCATGCAGGCAGTGGGTAATCAATTCTTGTCATGACTGCATAGCAAATGAATGCGACTGATGAGGTCAGATGGTGAAACGAAAGATAGTTCTGTACATCGCATCTGTTCTTAACCTCACATGGACCAGGTCATCCTGTTGAGCCATAAATCAAAATGGACAGCACACAGTGTTTGTGCATTCTCTGGTTCATGAAAACTACAAATGACACGTTTAAGATTTTCTTTTAATTGAACATTTTGAAGATGGGAATACTCTCGTTACAGCTGGTCCGATTCAATTGCAATATGGAAGCTCAGTTGAGGTTTTGCACAAATTTGGCCATTCTTTCAGCAATTTTTTAATCTGTAGGCAGAGTGACTGACATCCGAATGACAAAATTTGATTACCACATAATAGAACTGTTATCTGTGGGTAAGGCCAAGTGAGGAGTGCCCAGACGACAGTGGAATCGTTGCTTCGGTCATTCCACATCCTGAATGCTCAAAGTGAGACCAAGCTTGAAGCAAAAGCCTTAAGACTGAAGGTACAACTAATATCCGTCACTTCTATGACAATCCTGAATTAATTAGTGAACAGACAATCTACAGCGTTAAACTGAATTGGAAGAAGTCGTGATGAAAGTCTCATTCATAACCGAATAAACTACATTTTGCGAATAAACCCGCGAATATTGTATGGTCTTTGCGTTAGATTTGTAAACTTGACCGGTAAAATGCAAACAAACGGTGACATAATTTTCTTTTATTCAGCTTGAAATCAAAGCTTGGTTATCTTATTTTTAACTATTAATATTTGTGAGCTAATTTGCTGTAATAAAACAGAATTGATTTTGTGATTTACATGCTGCGTCTGGTCGTCACCACGCTTATTGATCTGCAGTAGGCGCATCCTTATTTTCGAAGCGGCGTCATGCGTACGCGGTTGGAATCATGACGTCATCTTTAGAGCGGCTTTCATCTTCCTGAAGTTGACTAACTACTAACCACTCAACACAATCGGTGAAATTATGGTACCTATACACAATACACAAATAACTCATGTAAATTATCGGCCATAGCTTTGGCTAGCTGTTACTGTCCCCCTAGCTGTCGTTTACGGGAGCTGTGACTCGGGGGACAAATTCTGGCAGACGCTTGGTGAAATAAGATGATATTTCGAATGAGCCTTTAGTGTGAATCCAAGTAGACCATTGACTAGTGAATGTCGTCGCTTGTGGTAACAGTTATCACTTACCCGAGACCCAAACCTAGAAGGTAAAACTCACTAACGTCTCTCTAAGACTCACTTGTGGTCACAAAAATGACAGAGATTCGGGTTGTGTTGGATGAACCGTCCATCGAGTAGTTTGGAGGTGATAAGAATAATAGTTGTGCTGTCGAGGACTAAGCCTCTGGTCCACTACATGAGAATGAATTGGATGCTACCAAGCGTTAATCACGATGCACCTTCACAATTTTTCAGGAGTTTCATAAGTTGGTGCTTGTCTATGAGGGGCTACTGACAATTGTCAACAAGTAATGGCTCGTTTGCAATGGGGTCGAGTGATATGACATTGCTATCACATCTACGCTGAAAGCACACAAGCAAAACCACATATGTGAGTTTGTGTCAGCCGGAAATTAAAACGGGACGTCCATGTTATACAAGAACGGAATGTTCCGCAGATGGGACGACGTTTTTGATGGGCTAGAATTGTTCAGCCGACCTGCTCTTGAGCATGCCAGTAACGGTAGTCGAATGATTTATACTTTTGACTATCTTCGGTCTGAAGCAATTATTTCCATGCAAACTAATCTGGTGAGGTATAGTAAAGCTATAACTGCACAGTTACGGCCTTAAAAAGAGAACACCGAATGTTTGTTGTGGCGCCAACCGTTTTGTGCTGGGATAGAAAAACTAGTTTGATTGTATGTTATCAGGTTGGTACTTAGTCTGTTTGAGGACAATACGGTTGATGTTAAACCGAGTTTGTTGTTCTTCATCGTTTGATTGTTCGTCATTAGATATTTCGGTCACAGTTGTATATTTTTCAAAACATGGAGTCTTTTCTATTCATCATGTAGTATTCGGTAGTCATCCTGCTTCTTGTGGTATCAATTTGTATAGTTATATACATAGCTAAAAGTCATACTGTGAACCATGGTTATTCACGTTCATTAAGTTGACCTTTTCAGTTTAATGCACCGATTACTGTCTCTGTGTGGTTCTTTAAGCGCACTGGTTGTTATGACACAGACTAGAACATTGATCTCCTTCAACGTGTTATCGTAAACAATGGGTAACAGACTCCAAGAAGATAGCAAACATCGTCATCGCGATTACTGATTGTTGCTAAGACAACACGCCAAAACAAACAACTTGGACTGTTTATCGATTTTCACCGGGGATAATTAAAACAGCACATACAGATGTATACATTTCGACCGAAAAATTCTGTCCATTCTGATTGACAATGATATTTCCAAAAGATTAGCTGGAATAGCCGACCAAACTCCTGTCGGAGTCAACAAAGAACTACGTAAACTTTCCCTCTTGTTATACTCTGTATTGCAAGAAAATTGTCAACGAACAATAACTCTAAATTTTCCGATACTTACTGAAAATAACGCAACACTGTGACCTATCATGTTTCCCACATAATAACGTCTCAACTTCATGGTTTGAAACGGCAGTATTTTCTTTTAGCAATCTCACTAATCCTTCATCCAAAAAATATCTTTGCCTGTATATGGTAGCTCAAACGAAAGTCGGTCTAAAAAGTCTCGGCTTCTTCTGAAATCGAACGCTGCAAACCGGGCGCTCAGAAATTTCACAGATGAACTCAATTATCCGCCCAATTATCGTTTTATGGATGCTTCTTAATGCAAACCTATGAGTAGGACTCACAAAATTGGCCACAACAGGTGTTAGTTTAGGCCACAACATTTTTTCAGTTGATACCCAATTATCAGGAAGCTTTACAATTAACCAACATTAAACTCGTTTTTGGAATCGGTATAGTTTCTTATGGTCATTCTCAGTGGATTTGCTACTGAATCCATATAGGCTAGAATTGGTTACAACGCAGAATATACTGGACTTAAGCTTTCAAGTAGCTTTCTGGTTGAATTTTTAAAAACAATATCATTAGCAACTAGGTCCACTCTGTTGCATGCTGCTTGTTAGCAATAAAAACATGTTTTTTTGCATGCTAATTTGTTTCCGGTTAACATTGATAAGGAAGCACGCATAGTTGTATAATATTTATCAGTTGGCTTATATTAAGTCGCGTGGCCCTTTATATCCGATAGCTTCGAATGTTAGGTTTCTAGATTTTTATGATCCATACCGTATTAGTAACACCTATTATCCAAACTGTGTGTTCACTATTTTTTATTGAGTGGGAAAAGTAATTTGCTATTGACGTGATCACCTAATAATCAAATTCTTCTTCTAAGGAGAAAGTGCGTATCAAAGCTAGCCTTTGATCCCAATGTCCACGTCTGATTACGCATGACAATATTGTCTATGTTAATATAGATCTTTAGGAACAAAAACTAAGTTGTTTGAACAAATACTTCTAAAAAGAATTCTTCCAACGCAACAGAAAGCCAACTCAGATCCCAACCGTGGGAGGTGTGTTCACTGTTGCTGAAATTTAACAGGACTGAAATTCAAACCTGGTATTCACATCTGCCGGAAATTCTCTCTGAATGCGAATACCGTAATGAACGTAAGGAGGTTTCCGTTTTAAATCAACCAGACCTTAATCCACTGGTCAGTTCTCTGAGGCACTGACTTACAGGCTTATTGCAATTATATATTCATACCTGTCGCGAAAGTCGTCATCGCAGTAATATCGAGTAGAGCAAACAAGCAACAATTGTGTTTTCTATTGAAGCGTTTGAAAAACTGACCGCTATTCACAAGTAAAAGTGGTTGAGATTTGAGATACGATTAGTTTTTCATTTATATAACGTGAACTCAGTGGTGGAAGATCAACGTGGCTGATTCATTGAAGCTTTACCGAAGGTCAAATCCAAGCCGTGGCAAGAATGTGCACTAGTGACAAACCCTAACGGGAGTGTAACTCGAGCTGTTTGTTTCTTTTCAAAAAAGATCGACTAGGTTGTCCCTTTAAATGTTAAAACTGTAGTCAGACGTGCGTGACGTTTAATTTAGCCCGTGTCTGTTGGTCAGAAATTGAACTTCACCGAAAGAGGAAAGCATACCCAGATTTTGCAAGAATTTTACAGTTTTACGACGAAAAATAAATCATAACAATCAAACATTTTGGTGAGCGGAGGAAATGGGAATTTATTTCGCTAAATCACTGTCGGGAATTAGAAGTGTATGATAATACTGTGTGTGATAAAGAAAATTTCGACTTCCGACTAGAATGCAATTCATACGTGAACACTAGATTTATGCATGATAAAATTATCGTTTAGTTTAGTGGAACTTAACAGAACTTGTCCACTTTGAAATGTGAGGACAAAATTGAGGATTTACTCATGATTCTTGATTAACAGTAATTGGCTTTAGTGAACAGAAAAGGTACCACGTTGCAGCTTGATGTTCACAGACTTCAGATGCAAGGTGAACTTAACGAAAGACGGAAGAATCTGGTTATGATAATTGAAGGTCAGATTGTTTCTTACTATGAATAGCAGTCTATTCACTTTTGTTGAACAAGTTGTGCTAACAACACTACATGTTGATTAGCTGAGCACATTCATTAACACGAGATTTGGCAAAGGTCTGCCCACATTCATTTCGTGCTTACTTAACGGATTCAAACCATTTGCTCAACGTTGTCGATACGTAACACCTGTTCTACGAAATCTGCGGTGTACAATCAAAACAGGTCAAAGGTTGTTTACCTAATATCTCAACTTTCATGAGCATTCGTACACCTCATTATGAGTCTAAAAATGGTTCGTTATTTGTGCTTTCTATACTAGAATTCAATCGTGTTCCATACAAACGATTCGATAGTCGAACAAAACAGTTAAAGCCCAAAAAGTGGTTGATAAAAAAATTTGGTTTTAATTATCCGTACCATGTTCATCATAACATGAATCGAGTTTCAAACAGACATTTGGGGTTTAGTGAATAATCAATCGGCTGTTTGGAATAAATTATTGGGTGATTTGAAGGGTTTGATTCGTTGACGGTTATTTTTGCACATCTCAAGATGGCTTGATTCAACCGATTGAAATAGCTTTAGTAAACTGTACGTACTGTGGATTAAAGCGAAGCAATGGAATTCCGTGAGCGCTAGCTGGATCTATAAGGCAGTTAATGATCAGGACAGGTCTAACGATGGGTTACATGTTTTATCAATGCTGATGTCCTCTAGTAACAGATAATTCTGTACCCATTTAGGTTGATCTCCCTCACTTCTGGAGACGAAGCATCTTTAGTTTCCGCTAATGTAACTTTTTGCCCAGTTACACGTGAATTGTAAAAATATAATGTGAGGTGGCACATATAAGCCAGTCTTCTTTGATCGAAGGCATCGGTAGTGTACCGAGTTCAGTTGTACCAAGTGGTTATTTTAGGTTTGCTTAACTAAGACTCAACCTCATCTGTTTGATACTAAAAACCATCCATTAGATCTATTCGGCTAACATTGTTTGCTGGTTATAGATTAGAATAACTGATTTGCAATTAGTCTATTCATGGAAAGTCATGCGTTTTTCTTATGTCCAATCCGGATACATTTTGTTTTAGGACGCATTACTGCACTCAAACATTATGCAACAGCTAAGGTTACACTTGTATATCATCTCTTGTTAAGCTAAGCCCTTTGTTACTGATAGTTAGCAGGGAAGTTTAGTAGGTATGAACAGAACGCCACTGGTAACCGATAGCAGCTTTTGCACAGTCGTGTTGAATTCTCAGCCAGCTTTCACCGCGAAAGCTTCTGTTATGAAGGGGACAAAAAAGGGAAAGATTCAAGCAAGAATAACCGAAGTACGTAATATCGGAAAGTGTCCATGGAAGTGATTTTGAGAGTGAGTTTCCTATTTTTGCATCCTTGCTGTTCTTTTGATTGACTGGGACATGTGTGTTTAGACAACCCACATGCCAACGAAAGACTGTCTTCTAAGAAAAATCCTAACCAACTGATGGAGGTAGGCGAACCCAATTTGGTAGAAGTTTCGCGTAAATTGCAGAGACAAAAACAATGAACTACTATTTGAATTTCAGTTCACCATCTGGGTAAACATTTGTGTGCTTGATCCTGAACAAACGGACATCGCGTGCCTATTTACTACGGGATTATCTGAACGAGCACAGTATTACACATTACCGATTCGTACAGAAAAGATTTGTTCCAACAAATTCAGGTCGATCACGGTATGAAAAACACGTGCAAAGAGTACGTGTTTATATACATATATCATTCCTTGGTGTTCGGAAAGTGAATCGGTCAGTTCATATCATTTCATTCGGGTGGCAAAGTGTTGAGATTACCGGCCGAATTAAATCAATGGGCCTCCAGGAGGTTGTTGGATGAGTACAAATGCGACTCTTCAGAAAAGAATTTAATTTACAACGTTTCTCAAAAATAGTCAGAACAATTGCACAACTTAGCCACGAAACTACGGAACCTTCCCCGAAGATACCGATTCTGATGAGAGAAGAAAGAAGAAAAAGAAAGATAGAAACGATGGAAACCCCTATTAATGATCATGACATAAATAAGAGCTATCCTTTGGGACAAAAAATCGCCGAATCATGAACAACGGGTAAATAGAACCAGAAAAACAACGCAAACAAAAACAATTACACCAGAAAAGCAAGATACTCGGAGAGACCCGTTCACTCAATAAAGCATGAAAAAACGAATTAAGATGAAAATAAATTCTTCTGGCGTAGAAATTCTGCAATGTGCGCTTCAGAGTAAACTTGTCATTGGAATGACGAAAGTACTAACAGCCGAACACGTGGGGATCGCTTTGGAAATCCTGATATTTGGGAAGTTTCGATGGATGTTGCTTCAAATTATGTAAAAATACTTGAAAATGTAAAATTAAAATAATGTACAGCAACTTATAAAAAGTAGTGTTCCAGAGCGAATAAATTGCAAACCAGGGTGACCGATTTAAGTTTTCTCGAATTGAATTAATCTGAAATTTGAGATCATCGCATATTTTGATCAGCACAGAATGGATTAATTTTAATTCATAGATAAAGTAACGCTTGACCACCAGTAGCAATTATCAATGCAATTAAAAAGATCTCATTATGCAAGAAAAACACGAGTGTGTTTTCCCACATTCGTCGGTTGTTTGCAAAACAAACTCACATGAATGCGTCGTATTTTGTAAATTCGAATGAGTTGAAGTTGTCAACAATTATTTCAAGAGTCATTTCAATATATCTCATCCTTCTTTGAGCAAACGTCAACACGGAATGCTCTATTCACAGTAGGTAACTCGTTGGAAGAAATTACCAATGAGTAGTCGACGGTTTGGTCGAATAAAAAATTCAACAGTTCGACACAGCTGATTGCCGCTTTTTCATCAAAACATACTTTCCAGTCAACATTTTCCGTACTCAAGTTTCCTTATCGTAGTGACTGTTGGTGGCGCGCATTCCTGCCATGACTAGGATCCGAACTCTAGCTACGGTTCATTGAGGTGACATTGTGTGAACAAGCTCACATTGGGCGTAACGGAACCGTCATTATTACTGGTCGCTCAATCACATGTACTTCTGGACAATAGTCAAACTGACTATCGTAAGATATCCGCACCAAATTTTGTACGAATGAAGTCAAACAGTTTGGGCGTCGTGTTTAACATGTTCTTGATAAATGGATTAAGAATAATACAACGTTACGAGCAAGTCGTAATATAACAGAAATTTCTCGAATTAAAGAAATGCTAGCCGCCAATCAATATCCAAAAGCGTTTGTTGAGAACACAATCATGCGCATGTCAACTAAGGAGGAGACCGAAACGATCAGAACTTTCAAGTCTACTGTGCAAATACCGTATCGTGAACAAACATCTGAAAAAATTCGTTCCATTCTGTCTGAGTACGATGTACGAACCGTATTTCGGTTAGATAATACCTTAGAACGACTGGTGATGCGTCCTAAAGATCCAGTTTCTATGGGCGACCAGACAGACTGTGTTTACGAAATTAAATGCGGTGATTGCAATGCCAAATACATAGGAGAGACAAGCAGACAGCTGAAAGTACGTGTTGCCGAACACAAGAGGCACACGAGGTTTCCTCCTAAGAACGCATATCAACTGCAGAAGCTAGAAAAGGATTCGGCCATCGCACTACATGCACTGTCAGAGAATCACAATGTAGGTTTTGATCAAGCACGAGTGGTTCACAGAGGTCTGCCTTCCCATGCGGAGCGATGCTGTGCTGAAGCCCTCACGATTTACACACAACGCGCTTGTGTTAATCGCAATGATAGCAAACCCCTGTCCCCAGTGTGGCGTGGATGGATAAACAACACGGACGAACCTTATCTACATCAGTCTTACCCCCACCTAATAGGCAAACGATTCGACCAACCAACTCAGTGGCAGCGCAGATTGACCCAACCACTACAAATCCCACGTGACCTCTGTTCCTTTGTTGGTGTGATTTCGATTAAAACACTCCTGAGAAAGGCCACCCGAGGTGGTTGAAACGTAGAGTATTACAATTTGCTCGTAACGTTGTGTTATTCTCAATCCATTTATCAAATTGACTATCGTTTCCGCATGCACCACGTCTAGAACACACTGCACTGCAGCCATATTTTGATGCATCTCGCTCAACCGTAACAAGAAAATTGGAAAATTGTACACGGAATTTATATTAATTGGAACACATAAACTGTTACAAATTCGATTGATTGTGGTTGCCTTTTTATTGTATCGCACGGTCATCTAAACAAATGAATTTTCAAAATAAACTTCAAACTAGTTAACTTTGTAAATTAAAAGGTACAAATTTGCTCGTATCAAAACTGTCACTACAAGAAGAGTATTTAAGTCAAGCCATAGAGGGTACGCATGGTATCACTGGCGAGGAATTTATGCTTGATAAAGGAAGCTAGAAGAGGTCTGACTCGAAAATAAAAAGAGGAAGGAATTGGTCTGAGCAATATTCACGCTTTGGAAGCTTTACCTTAATTTCCAACAAATATATTCTGCTTTATAGGACAGGTGAGAATGCTAAAATCGAGAGTGATGAACAGCTACCTTGTACTATGTGGATACACATGTGAAACACGCTATGTCTGGTAGGCCAAGACCTGTTGTGAGGACCATTCCAGTGAACAATGCTCACCCTCGTTTGTCATGTAAAATACATTATATTTCAGTTTTAATTAGACAGAAGCTTGTGGTCGCAGTGAGACAGCGATGTGAATTTTGTCTCAGCTGAGAGGAATACGAACCCGTAACGCCACCCGTTTATCTGTACTTGTATCGATGCACAAATTCCGAAGTGTTTATGGTTCTCCGAAACTGGTAAGGTCAAAACCGACATCACAAACTTTCACACGAGGCGGAGCATACAGTCTGTGTTGTTAACGCATTTCAAGTAATCTATCATCCAGAAACAAATCGAAGACGGGATGTTTGCTGAGACAGTTATCACTCGTTGAACAAACCCGGTATTGTGTTTACAGAAACGAATGTTTATACATTTACCTTTCACACGGTAGTTCTGAGACGTCCACAACAACTAGCGTTGTTCTTTATGCCACGTGTATTTTAACCAGTCTCTGTTTCATATCGAGTTTAGATGGACTTACGTTCATCCCTCATGACCACTTGATCTCATGACAGAACTATTTTTATCGAGTCATTTATATCGTCCAGTCGTCTTGTGTTCCTTGACTTAACGGCCACATAGTTGAAATCCATTTCCAATCTGTTATGGTAAATCTAGTATAATTATGTTTAGATAGCTTCGGACAAGAAACCGCCTTGTGCCACGCTTCTTTGATCTCTTCTCATCCGTACCCCTCTTGTATATATTCCATAACGATCCAGATACCCTATATCCTAGTTAATTCCAGACAGCTGTTGGTAAAAATTCGTAACAGCTCTGAAAATGTCATGAAAATCGGGGTTTACTGAATGTACAGCAATGTAGAAGCTGTAAGCGAGTGATAGGGTACACATTGTATCAACACTGACTCTAAGTACCTTTGTGGGTTTGTATAGGACCGAAAGAGCAGCAACGTACAAAAAAGCATATTAACTTGTTTCGTTTGCTTGTAACGTGCTTGTATGTGTGCATCTGTTTCAACTTGTGTTGTAGACTGGTTTTTGAGTGTCACTTGTTGTGGTTTCTCTGAAAACGCTCGTCTAAACCAGAGTTTATTTATCTTGCCTCGTATTAATCTGAGAGATAGTTTAGGGAAAGAGGAATGGAACTGTCTCGTTCAACTGTACCCTTAATAAAATAACTATTTTTGTCTGCTGACTTTTCCGAGCTAACATGTGAACTGTCATTCACGGCTCTAGAAAATGTAGATTTTAGACTTTTTCAAACATATGTGTGGGTATAATATATTTACATTAACTTTGGGAATTGACATTTTTTCTAATAAGATCCCGATACTACGTAATATACTAAAGCAACTCATTAAATAGCAGCAGCACAGACACAAATGACTTTAAATAACTTACATTTTTCAGCAAGGGTGTAAAGATGTATGCTGATTAACTAGTAATGTACGGGTGTTCGTATGTTACTCTATGTTCAACCCTTGATATTATGTAAGTTAAATCCAGAATCCAAATGAAAATAGCAAATTATTGGCTAATTATCATACCCGAACTATGTGAATCCGAGAACAGTGAGAAAGTTAATCGTAAGTAGAGTTTTAGTTGGCAGATGTACAAACCGAACCCATAATCATAACACCTTTTCGTGCGTTCATGTCACTTGGTTGCAGAATGAAGATCGAATTGTTACTTTGCCTCAGAAGATAAATGAGTACACTATGAAGGATATCCTTGACAACAACGGAATATGCAGATAAGAAACATGACTATAGCCTGTTGGTATGTGTTGACTTATTTAGACCGTAGTTGTAAGGTCGATGACACACAAACGATTATTCATTAGAGTTCAGTAGAACGAAGTTTGCAGTGCGTTCTAACTCAATGAGATTCCTATATTGGCTTGACGGCGAGATTTGACTTCACCATCACCACAGACCCAGAGAAAGAACGGCGGACCCACAGAATTATTCAGGGGTGCATTCAAGCAAATGACAAGTGTAGTATCATAACAGCGTGTTTCGGAGAAGGCTTACATCAAGTTCCAGATATCGGAAGGTGCTCGCCGCAGTAACTTGCCGATTTAGTTTCAGATATTGCAGATATAAAAGGTATCAACAATCTGCCAGTTGTTTTGTCTTAAATAAAGTGAAATAAAAAACAAAAGTGGGGTGTAATCAAAAATGAGTAGAATAATCTGTCAGGACAACGGTAACTTTGGATAGAGCCCAGTCGGTTATCTCATGGTACAGGTTGAGCTTGATAGTCTCCACCCAGGACCATTTGCTCAAAAACTTGTTGCAGCAAATCTACCAGTGGTAGATGATCAATAATAGTTTCATAAACAGTTCGAAGGAGAGGTAAATGAACTATTCACCTTGGAGATAAAACGTACATAATTCATAGTTCATCGCAGTTTATATAACTCTGATACCACTCGTTTCGCCGTATTCGCATCGGAACGCAGTGAATCATTAAAACCGATATCCCTATGTACAAACTAACTACCACATGAATGCGAGACTTCTTTTGCTGAATGAATAATAAACCGACTTTTGTATAATTCCTACTGTATATCGAAGAATACTATATAGGAATATTTGCTGGACAACATAATGGTTCTGTGGTCAACAGTGCAGTTTCTTTACTGAGGACTGACCTAATATGCGAATGGAATAAACTGAATGCAATTCTCTCCTCATTCATTTAAATGGAATCTGTCTAAAGGACGCATTTCATTTCCAACGCAAAGCATAATAAATAAATCAATCTGGCTTTACTTGGCAGACCACGTGTTGCAGTATCCTAATACACTAAACGTTAATATTTATGTGCCACAGTTCACAAATTTACCACGGCAAAACCATTACCACATACATTTTCCTTATTATAACGTGTGGTCACCTCAATCGTTTGAATAAAAATATGACCGTTCTAAAGCGGGGCACACTTTCCAACGGTCTTACAGTTTGTTTAGAGTTGTACAAGAGCACTACTGCATCATTAAGTTTTAAGCACGGTGAAAATGTGTGGGACCAGTTTGTGTAACAGACCAGGCATTTACAACCCACCGGATAATATGAGTTCGCGAATTTTGTTTCCGTTTTTCAATTCAGATTAATGTCATGTACAGCTTGAGCAATTACATGATTTTATATTCTGTTTTATTCTTTAGCTGTATACTCAGACGAATTTTAGAACGTTATGCTTCTTCCGAGTTGCGTGCCATTCAACACTGTCCACGGGAAAAGGGAAACTGAACTATGTTGAGTGATTTCACTGTAGACAAAATCGAACAGTGAGGCTTTCTAATACTTGAGAAAAGTATACGACATGCATAACATTGAGAGAAGACACAGTGTTCTCAGCATGGCACTTTTTTCAAACCTGATTGTCGCGCGCGAACTCCTTATAATTATTCATATAGATTGAACATCATCCACAATTGATCGCAACTGTCGTATTTCCATGGACTTTCCAGTCGGCCGTTTTCGAAAACAGGCACTAGACTCGAGTTTTGCTCTCACTAGAGCAGGTCGTCAGTAATGTATATCATTGCGATTACCGGGACTAGAACTCCTGCCACACTTCTGTGAGACAACCGTGTTGACCGCAGCACCCATCACCTCACACTTGGCACAACCGGATTATCAGGTGAGAACACTCAACCACTTTCGCTTGTGAGTAATGATCACACTGCCCGATCACCTCAAAAGAAAACGCAGTAATTGTCTCGGTAACTTCAGTCAGTCATCCCTTGACTAGGACTCCTCTCCAAGTTCAACTCGCAGAAGTCATTAACTTTTTGAGCAGTATATTGATTGCTGACGAGCTCTAATGGGAGCGAAACTCGAATCTAGTGCTTCTTTTCGGTTGTGGCCGACTAGAAGGTTAATGGGAATTCGACAGCTACGACCAACTGTGGATAATGTACCATCAATACGAAAACCGAAATCATCAGTAAACTTAGGATATTTTTGTGCTAGATCACATTGTTTACATTAATACTACCAAGTTAAAAACGACCTGATTCGTTCTCATATTCGGTATCATTGGTTACATGTGGTTCCAACAAAGTTCGCTGGAAGAACACACAACTAGTTTGAGCGGATGACGATAGAGTGGTCGATGCTGTTTGACCATTTGTATATACACCACTTCAAATTGACTCTACGTCCGGTTTGGACTTATCAGGAGCAAATCATCGAGACGAAATCTGAACGGTGAACTTTGGGTAATCCGCCGGATTTCCAATTTATGTCAACCACAGTGTCTCATCTTAAAGAAGTGGCAAACCTGTAAAAGAAAAATCAGGTCTGCAATATTGTTTCCTGCTTCTTACAGTTTAGCAACTTATGACCTTCATTTTTGTGTTCACCTCAAAAGGAAGACAGTTTTAATCATAGCTGGGCTTCATTGGTTGAATGGTTTATTATGGTTTATTTCTACACGTATCTTTCAGTCTCGGTGTGTATCGGATATGCTCCGCGAAACCTCAAGTGTAAGCACTCTTGCTTTAGTCAGAGGATGAATCACCCAATAATTATATATTCTGAAAGTAACTAGCAAACTCATCCCATCGTTCTGGTAAGACAGCTGTTATACAGTATGTGATGACTATGTAATGAGACGAGGTAGCCTTGCCCAATCATCCTTTACTCGTGTCTAGTCACCGTACGCCCCCTAATGGGACATACAATTGATATCATGTGTAAAGTGTTCTAATCACTCTAAAAAACGGTGGAATTGTGATAAAGCAGTAAGACTTTAAGCTGTGCTTACAAATGTTAATTCATGCATGCCTTGTAACAATCTCGGCCAGACCATCCATGCACGAATCCGCTGAACATGACATCCTCGTTTGTGGTCGATTATCCTTAAGTAAATCGCTGTAATCTATGATGAAGTACATTTATCGCGAACCTGTGTGAGTGAAGGTTCCGAGAATCTATGTAAGCGATAAACGTTTTCCATTGATTCTAACTGACATTCTAGCCCTATGAATAGGCAAAGTGCGAAGGGTTTATAGGAGGTAATATTATGATGCGTTGTAATCAGCCTTCAAGTAGAACTTTTGTCTGTTTCGCTAATATATCTATTTAAGCTTTTCTGAACATTGAAAAAGGTATTTCCTTTTGGGAAGTTAATTTTTAAAACGAATGATGATGGTCTCAAGTTTATGAACCGCAACACTGATTGCGACTTTTCACATGGAAAGTAAGAACTGCGTGTATATAAACTAGGCGGGTTCCATTAAAATGGCAATTTTTATTATCGCCTTAATTGAATTTATAATCCTTATGAATTTCGTTCAGTAAACCGAACAAATAAAACGCGATATTGTTAGGAACAGCTTGCCACACACAAACGTGACATAATCACAAGGCCACTCAGTTATTTACAAATAATTATCCTACAGCAGTCCATAACTTGAGTGCGTTTACTATCCTAGTGAGTAACCTCGTCACCATCGGTAAATTCATTAATAGTTTACAGAGTCACTTACAACTTACCAACCACTTAAAGTGTGTCGTCAAAAAGTGAGCAAAACAACCACAAACTGACTAGTTTCTTTTCAGAAAACACAACCCACAGCATGGTCGGTTCTCTCTAACAGCTCAACAGTATGGCAGATGAGTACTCGACGTATATCAATTTAGGTAGGCAGGAAAGACTAATGTTGATTAAAGCTAAATTGCTCAAGATGTTAGTTATCAAGCAAACTAGATTCAGCCTATGGGAGTTTGCCAACCGATTGTAGAAGCCGTCCATAGTTCCATTGATAGTCACATACCATGGGCTAGTAACCCGATTAGAGGGCATACATTAAATTTATCTAAACGAAACACGCATAGAATCTGCCGATTACCGTCGAAAACAGCGGATTGATCGACAACATCGCACCACTGCTGGGTGGTTCCATAAGAATGGTTCAAACAATATCAGAATATTTGAAACAGTTCATTCCCTTCAGAAGTTTGAACAAAACAGTCAGAAAACGAAAACTGGTAGATGCAAGCATTTCGTATTGACTCATCAGTACCAAATTTACAGTAACATGAAGCGGTTTTTTTTATATCGAACAGATAGGGCGGTAGGGTGGATAGTCAATCAGTGGGTTAAGAAAGGTCACTAAGTCCAGGGAAGGGTCAAGTTTACGAGCAACTGTTTCTGAACACACAGGGTCGGATTTAGTCGATTGATTGCGACAGCTTCAGCAAACCGCAAGAATATCAGAATATCAGAATACTATGCGTGATTTGCGTTCAGAATAAGCAATTAACTATCCTGAACTAAGGGCAACTCCGGTATAAACTAAATTAAATAAAATCTAGTGTCTGATAGACAATTCATTGTGGAGTTTTATTACTAAGTGACTCGTAGAAAGGTGGGCTGGATGGAAGCAATACTAATAATATTCACCAATGAACATGATGAGTACTTATAAAAACAGCAACGGTAAACGAATAGTTATGGGCTGAGGTGCACTCAAACATACAAGTACAAATGGACTAGGTATACAGAATGGGAAGTAAACTTCAAGTTTTTGAACCGGCACGCCCACAGTAAAAAAATAACTGTATTTATATATGTATATAAGTCCGACGCCACACAAATGTCGTTTTTGCCTCTCGCATTACGTGCACTAGACCAGCAAGCCTGTACTCTCGACAAAACATTTCTCTAAAAATAAATTTAGCATTCTCACCCAACAAGCAAACGAAGTTGCTGTGATTTATGGTAATATTCGGACAAGAACGGAGTTTTGTGAGCACACGCTTATTTTGGCTATCATGCCAACGCCATGCGGAGTAGATGGTTGGCAATTCTGAAACTGAGTTTAAAGAGCGCACTACATTCTGTACCTCTGGAGCAAAACCTTCTAGGATATACTGATGATTCAGTCGCCGTTTAAAAAACCACAAATCCATCAACTGTATATATTCAAAATTGAATGAGATACGTTGAAGAGAGCGTAAATATTTTTCAGAAGGCGTTCATTTAGTTCTACTGCTGTGCTCTACACGAAGTTCCCCACGGTTATTGTGATACACACCGATATATGATGTGTGCTCCACATATCATTATTGTCAACCTATTTTGGGATTAAATTGATCAATATCCACATTCTTCACAATTCAAGACCGAAGGAGGATATCGCTACTCCGGTTAACGTACAGGTGAATTTTATTAGTTAACAGCCTAATTCGCCTGTTATCAAACACTTGTCCGTAACCGTGCCCCACATTGATCAGTAATGATCAATGAACATTGTGCTACGCGACGATAAACTACAATCATATTATTAATGACGCTGCAAATTCACACTTTCTACCGTGGAAACGACATTGAGTTTATCCTGATAGAAAGTGTACACTCGCATGACTTTAACTGACCCGATCGAATTTGTTATGAATTGGATATTAAGATCCTTTTTAGTTTGTGTTTTCAGAATCATGACAGTACGTTAAATGATTATCTTATCGTATTATATACGTCGTCTGACTGACGGGTTCCTTGTTATTAGGTCAGTTTAATCATTTACCTAATTACAGTCAAGTGTCAATTTTTGGTAAATAATTGAAAAATGAAAGTCGTAATTCGAATAAGGTACTCAGAATAACTTACACACCTTAATGGCTTTAACTTATAAAGGATAAACTCTAAACGGATATGACTGGGATACAAGAAAACTGTTTGGTTGCTTACATATTCAGATAGTTATAGGTTGAATAGTATACACACGCGATTACTGTACTTGCGATCAGAAAAGCTTTCGGCCCGCTTTGTTCGAAAGGAAACATCAGACACAGAGTTTGTTTGTCAGGTCTTCTATCGGTGCGTATTATGAACCAGACCGGATTTTATACTTTGTCACTACTTGTTTGTAGTGAGAGGTGACCGGTGTAACAAACACTGATCAGAAATTTGAAAGCGCTAGCAATAAACTGTAATGAAAAAGAAAGTGGATTTTATCTTCTTCTTTGAAAGTGCACTGGACGAAAATTTTATTCACATTTGGACAGTTCAATCGGTACTCAAGAAGCTGTGATCATACTTCGATATATCTCTTTCAAGTCTGTAGCCACAGCACATTAATACCCTTATTCGGGCCGTCATTGGCAAAACTTGATTGTGCCACAGAAATCCTTTTGTGAACATCATAAGAGACGGGTAAAGCTCAGTTATTACATACAACACAGTCTTACTTACTTTTTGGTTAATCCCTGTGAACAGAATGAGAAACGTCCCACTCAGTTCAGTCTAAGACGGCTGTGCGTTAGCAGACATGTTTTCATGCTGGCAAATACTGTCACGAAGAGGTCATCAAAAAACTGTACAACTGGGCAAGACTAGAGTTCCGACGGGATTCAAATCGGTAATCGGACAACTAACCCTTCCAAGACGAGCGCTGCACCATCAAATCTACGCAGCCAATTCAGGAACCCACGTATTCGACTTTGTAAAATGGCTTCTAACAAATGATTTGGTGGACTATCATTTGACAGAGTTTATCAGGTGGTTTGTGTTGAAATGAATTCTAATAAATACCTCAGTTGGAAAACAAAGTTTTTATATGCTTGACAGACTTGTAAGTTAAGATTTGGCCATCAGTAAAATTATTGAACTTTTTCTACATGAAGTGATTAGTTGAGTTCAAATGTGATGTGGTATGACAGACAATGTCATGCTGAGTCATTTGCATATGTGCTTGCGGTTCCTATCACAGATTCGCGTCCAAACTAGGACTGGATTATTCAAAACTGTTTTCGAAATGTGATTTTTTTAAATTGTTTTAAAATTATTATTATTTTCAGAATAAACTTCAGTATCCAGCTAAGACAAAATCTGTTTCTGGTTTCCAGTTAAATGAATGGTCGTTTAGTCAATACAACTATTTTTTTCTTCCCGAAGGGCGAATAGTCCAAAATCTACGTGCGAATTATTGAATACAATGTGTTTTGAAAAACAAAACTTTATAAGCCAATTTGGTATTCGAGTAAAAAAGATAAAAATCAGTTTCACTGGACAATCCTAACAACGTGTGCAATTAATCTTATCTAAGTTAATCTTAGCATATCGTTTGCGTTTATCATTTCTGAAAAAAAATCATAACGCCTTCGAAATAAATTTTGCGTTTTTGGCTCAGTGTTTTTGTTAACAGATTTTACTCAAGTTTTAAACTGCTTATTTCCATTTGATGGCCGTTTTGTTCAAGAGAAAGTTGATTTAATCCGTTATCTTTTGCGGTTAAAAATTTTTGCCGGCTCATTTGGAAGTAGATAAAATTAATTGAAACCTCATTCATAAAAATAATATGATGCCTTGTAATTTGTCCGTTCAGTATCAGTTTTTGATGAAGCGGCTCACAACCAGTCCGTAAAGAAGCATTGTAGAGTTTTCCAGATTATAGATTATTTTTAGGTATCCTCTACACATACATAGTGATTGTGTGTTTACAGTTAAAATGTTGTATTATAGCAAAATTACGACTGTGATTAACACACATTAATGATGAAAATCAATGGCATTTAGATGATTTAGTTTGTTTGCTTCAGAGTGTTTTATTTCTTGGATATTATATTACTATGCCCCGGTCTAGTGAGTAGTTGACAATTTATTGTGATAAAGTGCACCACGTGAATTGCGATACATTTTTACTTTCGCTCCAACATCGACAATTTTGATATCAAACAAGGTGTCTAATGATATTCATTCTCAACATAACCATCAGATAGCCATCACGTGACGTATCAACCAGTTGGTAGTATAAACCATTGTAAATAGTAATAACAGATAAGACGCAATGCCATTAATTGAGAGCAGCACCTACTAAATACACCTATATTGTAATGGACACAATTTGTGGGGAGTTAGCATTTCATAGTAAACTGTTCACATATTGTGTAACCAAATGTAAAGTTACCGACATTGATAAAAATGTCATTCAACATAAGCGTCCAGAGATTTGATTCTTGCTTTGTCTCGACAGTTTGTTGCTGTCGACTGGATTGAAACATCAAAATTAACGCAAATTTTCCGTCGTAATGACAACTGTTAAAGGTTGCTAGGTTGTTCTATTTCTCGCTATTTCTTTCAGCTCATTGTTGTCGTTTGCGTTCGCGTGAGGTCATTTTTAATTGCCATTAGATATCCAGTGAGCTCAAAAGTGGTACGAACATGCACAAACGCTTTGGCTACGCTGTTTTGTATACAAGATAAGGAATGCATGTATATGAAATGCAACGAAGGACTGTGTACCATGTTTCCTCTTACTAAACAGTGCAGATCCCTGAAGTAATTGAAGAAGGTTATTGTTAAGTTTTGCAAATAGCTAATAATTTCTTTTGAGATCTTTGATTATACATTGCTTACCTCAGAAATCCTCTCAAAATACTGATCTCTTTTCAATCGTATTGGTGTAAGTGACAATGGATATTTCGAAATAATGTTCTTTTAACTGTTTATTTAGCACTCGCCACATTGATTGGCTGAATTCTGTTTTTATTTGTCTGGATGAAATGTTCTTCCAGGTTTTCTTCCGAATATCCAAGTCCGGATATGAAGCGCTGGTTGGAGAAAACGCCAACTATACCTTGCTCACATAGTTCCTGACTGAGTCCACTCTCGCAAGGTCAGATATTGCATTTTGCCAGTCACGTGATCACGAAAGTTAGTCAGTTAATGTAGAATCATTTCGAAGACATTTGGTGGTGACCTTATAACTAGCACAATCTAAACGAATATGGACATGAGCACTAGAAAACAGGTAAGAACATCCCAACCCAAAATTTGAGAATAGCCTTCAGAACAGAGTAAAAAATAACGTTGATATCAGTGACCAAGTTCATTTGTTGAAAATAATTTAGTAAAACCAATACGGAACACTGATATAGAGCTTGTTGGTTTTGTTGTGACCGCAAATAAGAGTTGAATTGGGACGTCATTTGTTCTCGATTATTCATTACAAACCGTTTAAAAATACACGACCTCGAAAACATCTATGGTTTTACGCAGTTGACTTGTGTTCATATCCGCTGGCCTTGGTGTATCAGTTCTTTTTGTTGATGTCTCCCACAGACTACAAATATACGTTTATTGTAGTCGCTTCCAGCTCACAAATTTTTGACACTGAAGAGTGTCGTTCAGATTCCACTTATTTGACTCACGTCTGATCATTCGTTGAACCAAATTATACCACACAATACTAGCACAATCAAGTTATCCGAAAATAATACCACACTCTGATGATATTAGCGTCATTTGATGAATAATGAACATTTACTTCCGCGGATATGCCCGTCTGGTTTGTCTCAGAATGCACGTTCAATAGAGTTTTGTGAGCAGCTGCCAAATAACTTAATTGCTTTTCAGATAACGACATAAAAGATGAACATCAACCACTTAATGACTATGGGTGAAAATCAACAATTTTTGCGGTAGGTTTTATGCAGATCACAATCTGCCTGGAGACGCGCTGTTGAGAAAAACACATTATTTTACACGAAGATCGGGAGGGAACAGGGAAGAAACATAACTAGCTGAAGGGAACTTAATGGTTAACAAAATGCTAAATTAAATAGGCAATTAATGAAATGATTTCAAATGTCAGAAAAGAAAACTGTAATACCAGACTTTGGGAAAGAGTCATGAAACTCAAACAGATTGAATGTGTGCCGTGGACTGCAAAACCTTGTCGACAGGAGAATAAAAACTAGGTTTTATGGACACAAATTTTGATCTGACGAATACAATCTGATCTCCATTTACTGCGGAACATTGCGTAATGAGTTTCTTTGAGTAGATGTCAGGGTTAGAGTAAACATGATCTTAAGAACACGGTTCTCTTGGAAATTGTCAGAAGTCTCAAGCCGTTATTGAGAAGTGGATCGACCTGGGATTCAAGTAGTTCCTCGAACGTCTATACGGCCATGAGTTGAATTATTTTCTATAAATACAGACCATTTTCTTATGTAAATTTGCAAAGCGATCGATGTCTAAATACACTGCTCACCAGAAGTCTCTGCTGCCCGTGTTTTCATTGATTTTCGTCATTCGCAGTTTGTAGGCCGAACGGAAATGTTTTCTATACGCCTTACTTTTTCACAGCTGTTCATACCGGTTATCGGCGTTAGTGTACAACAAGATTCGGTTAAAACAGCAAGTGAGTAAATTAGCTGATAAGAAACATTTTTCCTTAATCCAAAGCAACATCATCACATAACCACTTTAAAAAAATGTTCCCTCATCTATATGCAAACCAAGAGGTGAACCTAATTATAAATTGTATACAATGGTTGATTGTTTACATATGATAATTCGGTCGTGCCTAATCTGTAGTCCATGGTGCAATGGTTAACAAGTTTGCTTTATGAAAGCATAGCCGGAGTTCTAGTCCAGGCAGTGGCAAAGATATGCAATACTGACGTGTTGCTTTAATGAGAACGAAACTCAACTCTAGTGCTCGTTTTCGGAAAGGAGGGACTGGAAATTCTATGGGAATGTGACAGCTGCGATCAATTGTGGGTAAAGTTCAACTTGAAATTGACCAAATCTCCGACTACTCATCAGTAATCTAACGTTGGAAATTGTTGGCAACCCGATCTTCCTAATGCGTTGTGTGTTTCCTTATGGTTAGCTAGATCAGATGTTCAAGACGTTACGGGTAATGGAACAGGACGGTGTTATCAACCGAGTAAATCTCTCCGCCTTGGCAACTTTAACTGGACTTGCTATAACAAGTGATGGAAGGACAAGGAAGATTTGTAATTACAACCGCTTAAGGTTAACTACACGATTGCCGAGATGCGCAGCAACCAAGATAATGCCAAAAGAATTTAGGAAGGCTAGGCGGTGAGCACGTATCCAAAGTGAACCTGACAAACGTATACGTGTTGATTTCACTGGTCCCCGAGCCCAAACCCTTGACAACCAACAACACCCTCCGAGGTTTTTCCCAATACAACTTCTTTCTCTGTGAGCAGCATAGGTATTTCGGCTTCTTCAGGTAGACGACCGACAGGATAAACAATGGCCTTGATGAAATGTTTACTTGCCAAGACGATGCAACTATCTTCATAGCGTTCAGACAGGAGCACAGTCACCAACTCATAAGAATGCTCGAGAGTAACGAACTTGTTAATTAAACCCACAAAACGCATTTTCAGTACCACGGGACAGGAATTATTTGGCTTGGCAGTGGATGCAAGTAACTATCGTCCGGGGTCAAACCAGTCGTAACACGTTATTCATCGAAACGCAAGGGTGCGAGTGTTGTATGACAGGCGGTCTCGTTTGTGTGTAGTATATTATCTTCATTCAGGAACTAAAGAGCAAGCCCCAACGTCAAGAAGATAACTCACCAGAAGCGACTTTCAGAATATTGTGTACGTACCATGGCGGAAGTGACAACAGAGCGCATGTCAATGTGCTGCTCTCTAATGTGTATAAATGCACGTCAGCAGTGCCAGTGAGTGATCGTGTTCGTGTTCATGATCCTATGTTTTAACATAACATGTACGGGAGTTCGTGCAGTAAACAACTTTGCAAGCCAAGCGTTGTTGCGGTTATAATATGAGGTATCTCATTGAAAATAAAACCGTCCCAAAAGAAAACAGGTGTTCCTTAAGCGTTAATTATTAGTTTGTGTTGTAAGATAACAAGTTAGTTTCCGTTTTTTATAAGTTGACCATCATTCCTATGCTCCAGAAATGCTATTCCGGTGCTTCAGCTATTAATTAATTAGATTACTAACGAGCAGTCGGGGATTTCGTTAATTTCAGCTTGGACGTTACCAATAATTGATCACAGTTGTCACATTCCCATAGACTTTCCAGTCCCGCCTTTCCGAAAACAAGCACTAGAATCAAGTTTCGCTCTCTTTAGAGCAGCTCGTCAGTAGTGCTTATCCTTGTCATTAATTGATTTGACTTTGCATTCATATAGTTGTTATTATTGATCAGCTACACTGGATATTCGGAAATTGTAAGTGGAACAAACTGACCTTTGTACGCGTCGTTGAGCTGCTGATCATTTGTACATTTCCTGTCAGCTGTTCGAGCTCCACCAAGTTTGTCAGCTAACAGCAGTGTTTGTATTCTTGCACATCAAGACAGCATTTCATTCTAATGACAGAACGTTCTTGTGAAGTTCGTTGTGAAGGGATTGGGTACCTGATTAGCGATAGTCAAGCCTAAACTCACTGTACAGCCGGCCCGCGACTCGTGTAGTATGAATGCCTATGGGGTTGTGTACTGTGAAGTGCCCTTATATTTTCTGTTGAAGACTGCGCAAGACGCTGATTCTTCTTAAGTTATGTGAGGTCTCAACGTAGCTAGCTTGGAATCCTTCTAATGAAGGCGAGTCGTGAACTAAGACTGTACGGACGATATTGTCTTGCTTGTGGCAATTTACAGGCAATTCAGTAGGTCCTCAATCATTTCGCAGTTGTGTTATCATACGGTATGTTTTATTTGACGTCTAATTTCAAAGTGTCGATTACAAATGGCAAATGTACGTGACAGTATGCATCCTGGGCAGTGACAGATGATACATGACTGCAACTTCATCTATCTTATGACTAGTGTCACAGATGGTGAGGAAATGTTCTTACGAACAGCCAAAATCAGACCAACATTTTTTAACCTTGAGCACCATCCAGGCCAGCGGACGCCCATCTCATTCTAAAAAACGGGGTAAACAATATGTTTTTGCTCTACGACAGAGAAAAATGACAATACGCTGATGATGACACCATTGAACTAAAGTCTTTTGACGACGGAGTTCTGTGGAATGGTGCTAGTAATTAGCAGTTGCACGATATGAGCAGTGGTGAGGTTCAGGAGAGAATACTGGGATCAGAAAACCTCCATTTGTATTATTTTTGTTTAATTTATCGCACCAGTTTTACACTTTTTGGGAGCTGCTTGATAAAAACACAAGATGAGTTGCCTATATTTTGACTCTGGGGATAGGGCAACACGTTCATGTGCCATAAGTGACTTTTCTGATAAAACAGGAAAAAGTTTAAGAATTTGGCTAGAAATTAGGAAAATGACAAATGCAAGTTAAAGTCAGTTTATTTGCCTACCCTGGCTACAACGTTGCACACTTTCTTAAGAAGAATTTTAGAATACAAAAACAACACTGAAGTAAACATCAGCAGAAAAAATGAGAAAATCGCGTGCAATATAAAATTTAGGAGTCATTCTGTTATCTTTTGTTCAACTATTTTTTGGTTGTGCTCACACACTATTGACATCCGAGAGCTTGTTTGCTGTTGTTGAGTAGGGCTCCGTCTGCGTTCATACACAACATTAGTAGTAATCATAATAGTATGAACGACGTTGTTGAATTTCAAGAGGATAAAAAAGAGTTCATTTACTCAAAATGTATGATCGTGACTGCAATAAACTTTTCTACACGAGTTATTTAACTGTATCGTCATAATAAAAAACACGGTCTTTAATAATGACAACTGTCTACTTCCCAGAGTTGGGACCCTACCGAAACGGTGTAATGGGACTACGAGATTGCTAGTCTGTTGGTAAGGGGTTTCATGAATAGGTCGTTACTAAATTATGGGTATGCATTTAGATTTTTTGACAAAGCGTTTTTAGGGAGGAAGTATCATTGTTATCACAGTAAAATATTGATGCTAGCACAAATTATTTTTGCTTTGTATGTTATAGACCAAAAGTGTGTGTGGAAAATTGAAAATTTACTACTCAGATCCTCATTATTTCATTACTGACAGACATATCCTTAACCATTTCTTTCGCATTGTAATGATCGACTGTTTTATGATCTGTTCGTTAAGTACTGAAAGACCGGAAGCTCAGGTTCAAGTTGAGGACTTCAAGGATGTTCTTTTCAGCGTGGGAGGATGAGGCTAGCTGGGTCGAAGCAGAGTTGGTGACTATCTAGTAAACCATTTTTCTTGACGCTGTAGTTTTCAGACCGAGCAAGACTCGAATTATGCCGTTTGGATGGTTGTTGTTTACGCCAACGGAACATGATTATTGCTGTTCAAAGTATGTTTAGATAATTTGCCAAAAATTCGGGTTCACAAAAAACTTTAAATACCTCAATTGCTTGAATGCTATATGAAAATTGATTGTAACACAAGCTAAGCGTAAGGCGGGTATGTCTGAAGCATACAAAGGAGACACTGAGTTACTTCCAATCTCAGTACTAAACAGCGTAGGTCTCAACAAACATCTCTAACGGCCAAGTAAGCTCTTCGGTGATATTTTCAAAGTTCAACAGCGGATTTCATAGAAGATTAATGTGGACTTGTGGCTAGTTCGGTTTTCTTCTCAGTGGGTTCAAAAACTATGTTTTGGCTTGTTGCGTAATCAGGACTGCATTTGTGATTACGGTTTCATCTTTACCTATAATATTCTTATATCCATTTCTCTGTTGGATTCATTCTCTAACTTAAACAAAATGATGATCGAAGATAAAGGTAGTACTTTTAGACAAATTCATCTTATGACAATAAAATATCTTGTTGTCAAGAATTTCCTGGCGTTCTTCCAAGACTGACTGAAAGACAGAATCCAAGTAACATTCCCGTAACCCCATTTTATCATTTTCATGTTCAAGGTTTTTTATTTTACCCTATCAGGAACATGTTCATTTGTTGTGTAACCATATCCGAATACTTACGTCCACATTTTAACCATCTGCTAGGTTAACACTTTAAGAAGTTTGTTTATATCACAATGAGATATCACATTATCGTTTTTGTTTATAGAAAGCCGGTTGGACTGGTCAGTATTTCTAAGCTTCTAACCGCTCACAAACGTGTTCGTAACGGAATATGGTATGATACAGTTAGACGGACGTTGGTGGATGATAGTGTCATCAGAAAAAGTGTTGTGAGCCCAAATTTCGTTGAAGTAAAGAAACCTTCAACTGTATATAAATGTTCATGGCGAGCAGACTGTTCACCTCATCTATCATTCCTACAGTAAGATCTGTGGTTGGAGGTCACCAGGTACTCGTAGCTGATTAGGAGCAGCAACCACGAAAATATTCTTGCGGTTTCGATGAATTTTGACCAGTAAACACGCTTTTTATGCTACTTTGTCACACAAATCTTTATTCGCACAATATTAGTGTGTCGCTCGTGTTTGGGCTTGCTATTAGTGCATACCTTTAGTGGCACGGGGATATAAAATCTGGTCTGAATACTGCTGCGGATATGTTGAACACCGTGCCAATTACCTAACATTAGATAAGACAAACTAACCTGCTTGACTGGCCCTACATCCGAGCTGCGATTGTGATCAAACTACGTTTTCGTAAATTATTTGAGTTGTGTAATATATAAAGTAATAAAACATGTTTCAAAATTAACGTGATATTGTTGAATCCTTCACGTAACGGAAGTTATATAAAAATCTGCAGCAGTTAGTCTCGCTGGTAACCAGCACATTATTGGATAGATTTTCTGATCTGTTTTGGTTTGATTGAAGCCACACACCGGTAAACAAGTTTTACTACATGTGATCAAGTGCGAGACCGGTAATTCTGGTGCTAGGCCAACAATGACCATAACATTTTGGTTACAATGGTTATAATTAGGCTTGTGGTTGTGTTCCAAAGCCGTTAAAGTTCCCTTTCTAATCAGTTGCAATCGATCGGTCATTTGTTTTTGGCTTGGGAACTGGCTAGCATCCAGGGGGGGGTGCGTGGTTATTAATGAACCAATGATAATTTCGATTAATGGAAAAGTGGTGTGGGGCAGCGGCTGATCAAACCAACAGTAATAAGATATTTTAATTTCAATTAGTCTATAATTTATTCGGAAATTTTCCTGTCAGTAATAATACGTTCGGACTCAAAACGTCTCCTTCAAACACTGTTTTGGAGTTCTATTTAATAAAATACTTTTGTGGTATGAACCAGCCGGATTGTCATAAAACCGAAAATGTGAGCTTGATAGAGTTAGATGGGAAAAAAATGTTTTTGAATCAGATGAATTCAAGTCTGATTGTGTTCATATTCCCAGTCACGCATTTAACTTGTTGTCTATGTGAGTAGGACAAGGGAGGCTGTGGTTCTGGGCATTGAAAAGATTACATGAAAAGAGATGACATAAAAACTCAATTTCAGACAATGTGCCCGGTTGACAATGCACTAACGATATGATAATCACGGTGGCCAAGTAGATTTATTTACCAAGGTTTTCCGGAATAGTACTTATTTACCAGATTCTCACACGAGTGTGGCAATGTTAAGCTTGCAGTTATGTATGGAGTGCGTCGGTTCAAGCTAATTTACGTAATTTTTCGAACAAGGATAAGCTTGATCAAGAAAATAGTGAACCTAACTGTTACTCGATGATTTTTAGTGGACACGTTGTAGCAAACGACCAACGCTGAAAGAATCAATATAATTTTTCCCTGAATGTTGTTTGGCTCTTTATTGAGTGAGGAAACTAGCCAACGATTGATGCGAGCAAAGCACGTAAGATTGCCCATTTTTCTAGTATGTACGATGCAAAAAAGTTATTTGCTTTTTTTGTCAATAGTGAATTAGTGATACAAATCACAATGCAGCTGCAACGAAATTCCAAACTCTTTTGAGCGTTTGCCTCAACTTAGGATGTTGGTTCTAATCACAGGGTACCATCTCATAGTTAACGAATTCTTGACATTGCATGAGTCGGAGACTGTGAAGGCAGTAAAACTTCAAGCGTTAAACCTACCACAATGACTTGCCAAGCGAAACTCGGTTTCCAAAGGCATGTCTCGGATGCTTTACAAAAGTCAATTGAATTTGTCGGCTGGCTAACTCCCGATCGCAGCTGGCGTTGACAATAACTTTAAGCCAAAAACCAACGAAGATACTGACATAGTACATCAGTTAGTATCAGTTAACATGAAGCACTCTAAGACACGTGTTGGAATATCTTTATCTGAGCTCACGAGAAATTTGTGACGTCGCAGATGTGTTTACGACTTCTTTTGAAAAATACCTATAAGAAACATTGACCACGAGCACGTCGTTAGCTAGATCCGTTATCTATTGAAATTCACAAGCACCATTACAGTTTGATATGCCAAACACGATGACAATTCATGCTGGATAATATTCAACAATAAAAGCTTATATTACTTTAGCAGAGTTTACGTTTTAGGAATTATTGTGCCATTAGGAAACCACCTAATTTAGAAGACCCATATTCAGCATAATGAAAACCTGATGAATTGGGTTGCTGTGTGGTAAATAAAACGTTCTGACTTTATTCTGCATATGCAGTTTTGCAGCTGATATGGATTTGTAGTGTAGCGAAAAGGCGTCCAATAAAGCACAATCTTTATTGTCCAACACACTAGTTCACATTCTACGCGCGCGCTCGCGTTTATGAGTCAGAATTCTAGTCCACAACACCCCGAGGTTTCCGCTTACGCGTCGTGTTCACTTCTGCTTGGTTTATGTGGGCGATGGGCGCCTTCTGTCTGGAGTTTTCCGCCTGCCAATTTTTGTCCGTTAGTCCAAGTCCGTTGAGCGATGGCTCGTCCGGTCGCTTGTGTTGTCCTCCATCTCTCCACTTTGAGCTTTGACTGTCCTCCACGACCGTGTCGAGATATTCCCCGGAGTGTTGCAATAATCGAGCCTACGATTTGGTCGTCCATCCTATTTTGCGTGCCACGTCTCGCCCGGTTGTCCGATTCGATCGAGCGATGACTCATCCGATTGCCCCTGTTGTCCGCCCTCCGATCGTTCAGGGTTTGCAGACGTGCTTCCCACCCTGCGTTGAAGCATTCCGCCGAGTGTTTGAATACTCGTTCCTCCGGCCTGACAGTCTATTTACAGTTATCACATTCTGCCGTATATAACTCATTACAATATAGTAAGCTGGCGGCCAACACTTTTATCACCGATGTTCCACTTCTAAACTAAAAGCCTATTAAAATCAGATGTCTGGCTGCAAATTGGTTGCAATCAGGGATTACAAAATGTGAGTAACTAAAGGTATGATTCATTGGAGAAGCATACAGTGAAGTAATTGAATATTATTTCCTGTTTACTGGTAAATATGAAGCGAAGTGCTCTCAGAATAGATTTTATGCAGTCAGATAGACTGGCTGTATAAACGGCAGCTGCTAGTGTGGGAAAGAACGATCTGCCGATTTCACGAAAGTGTACCGTAATGTACCACCACTCATAAACTCACTGTCTATCTATGACGGATAACATTTTGCCTTGGTATTAGAACCGTGTAACTGGCTGGTTTCTCTTCCTACAACCCACTGTTCTAAAGTCCTGTTGCTCGGTCCTGTTCTGCGTTTTCAAGCTTCATTCACGACTTTGACTAGGTCAAAACTAGCAACGCTCCTCTTTAGGTAGGTGAGTTAGCACACTGCCACAAGTTGCATTCAGCACCATCAAGCGCTAAGCAGACTACATGAATCAGCCCCCCATAGCGACATTCAGTAAGCAAAGCCCAATACGTGGGGTTTCTGGAAATATTTTTGCTGCGCACCGTATATGAAGTGTAGTCGAAGTCATGAAAACCAGCCCAAACAAGAAACATGGCTTTCGATCATCACCAAAGGAACTTTGCGCAAAGGGACACTGAATTATCAGGTTGTTTAAGGAAGCAACTTTATGGTACCAAATTAAGACCATTGCTTGTGTATATCAATCAGTTAATGGGCGTTTGCTAGAAAACCGGATGTTTTAACCCATGAGCGTTTCCACAGAATGGTTACTAACGTCAACAAAAAGATCCCCTTAAGGATATTGATTTCTTTTAGCTTAATTTCGAAAAATCTGTGACGAATTAGTTGTTACAAACTTCATCTATATTGTAGGGGTCGAAGAAAATTATTTATATTTAATATTACCAGATGGCAGGATCTCAACAGAATTTGATACTCTGCAACTACAAACCCGCGGTGGTCAAAAATTCTCTTCGTAATGAAATTTAATTCACAGCCTAAAACACCTTTCTTCGGAGGTCCTTTAGTTTTGCATCTCATGTTCACTCAAATACACTGCCATGGATAGCCAGTTAATGAAACTTCAGTCAGACTTGAAATTCTGTTTGTTCCCGGTATTCGTTGCGATCCCCAAGATAGAGTACTGTATTTGCTTCAGTTTGCTTTGTAGAATATGAGAAAACCGTTGAATAGTGATGGGTTTCAGGTGGTTCAGGTAAATGAAATCCTTGACTCACGGAAATATAAACGTAAGCAGTAATCAATCCTCACTTCGAAGTTACCATCATCAATCGTGAGCTCATTTATATTTAGAATGGGCTCGTGCAGGCGCGTCTATTTCGGTATTCCATAAATCACGGTGCGGAACAAGTGTGTTAAAAACAACGCAGAAATTGTATTGAAAAATGAAGAGCACCTTGAGTGGTAACAGGAAAAAACACAAAAGACACACAGTTGAGTATAAACGGTGTCTTTTTTATAAGGAAATCCAGTTGCACACTTGGTCGAATCGAACCATCTGATCAACGCGGCCGATTCGTTCAAGCTGATCAATCGAGTCTGTGGAACGCAATCGAAGTGGGTCAGAAATCGTTTATTAGCCATCGCAGAAGCCACCTGTGTTATGCTCACAAAATCGTCTGGTTAAAACAATGAACCTCTCATGGTCACGTATCAGTAGTCCGGATTGATCTGCTACGTAGGAGTACGGATTTGTCAAAAAGCGTTTACAACCCAAGTTGCTGGAGTCACATAATCAGATTTCACTAGTCTAGTTTACTTAACCTCAACGATTACCATGTTACTGATGCTACTCATTTTGATTTGTTTTCCGACTTCCTTAATAATATCCACCCCAACCTATCTTGATCTCACGAAGTGGAATCGAACAATAGTTCAGCATTTTTGGATGTGCTCATTACTAGACGTGCGGATGGCACGTTACAGCGCTCGGTTCACCGCAAAGCGACATGGAGCGGTCAATACCTTCAGTTTTCCAGCTTTGCTCCGATTGCATACAAACGGGGTTTGGTTAAGACACTGTTTCATAAAGACAGGCGTATTTACACCCCCAATACACTGCAGATGGAACAGGAATTGTTGAGACAAACGTTGCTGGCAAATGAATACCCTGACAAATTCATCGGGGCACATAATACGGTGAGGAAGACCACTGAGCCCATACTGACAGCTGAAAAGAAGGATGTTTTCTTATTCTTACCATTCAAAGGTGACCACTTAGCCAACGACATAAAGCACAAATTGAAGCCTGCTCTGGCTCGAACGTATGCGGCGGCTGTGCAGTTGCGCTTATTTCAAACCACCAGAGGAGCAGTTCTCCGAAATCGGGAATGTAGCTTGTCAAACGCTTCTGCCTCCCATGTTGTTTACCAGTTCACTTGCAGTTGCAATGACATTTACATAGGCAGAACAGATCGACAACTATCTCAGCGAGTCGCCGAACACATTCCAAAATGGTTGAAAAAACAGATGACGCACCAGCCTCAACTTGTTGCACTGACAGCTCGAAATCCAACGTCATCGATTGCTAAAAACCTTACGACAACATGTAATTAAGTTGACTCATTAA
>JTDE01000318.1:15975-30046 GCA_014338405.1 Paragonimus skrjabini miyazakii
TCCCCTCCCTCTTTTTTCTTCTCTCTTCCTAAATAGGGTTTGTTTCTTCTTCTTCATGGTTGTGTAACAGTTAAGCATCAGTGTGAACCACTGATGTATTGCTGTCTATGATGATGAAGCTTTCTTGCTGATGACGCCTTACTTTCACTTACAACTCGGCTGTTTGTTTGCAAGGTGTAGGCTCCTTGATGTAGTATGTTTGAATGTAGACGTAGCTATTTTTAGCGGTTAGGTTCCCTACCCTCTCCCTTTTTTCTTCTCTCTTCTTAAACATGGTTTGTTTCTTCTTCTTCATGGTTGTGCGGTAGTTAAGCATCAGAGTGAACCACTGATATATTGCTGTCTATGATGATGATGATGAGGCGTCAGTTTGCCTGAAAACTAATAGTGGATAGGCTGGCGTAGCCCCGCCCTTGTGGATCATAATGTCATCAAAGAACAATAGAATTTCTGAGAATAAACGCAGCTTATCTTTGTGATCACTTCGGTCAAGGAAGGTAAACACGCTCCAACACATTTGTGTCTTACTTAAGAGCAGTAATTACCATTGTGTTAGCATGTTCAAGTCAACGTTTGACGTGAACCCCGTAAAGGTTTTGAAAATCTTCCATATCTATACGAGGAAATATCGGCTTTATCATGTTTAATACAGCATAACCCTTGTTAGCTGCTTCTTCATGATAGTTTGGACGATAGCCAAATTCCAAGATCTTCCTCGAAGTTCTCTTTGGCTATCACTGCAGTTTTTTAAGCGGCGTATATAGTGAACAGGTTTCTAGAATCTCCCGCAAGAAACATGTGCGCACCCTTGTCGTCATTGATGGGAGGACCACTCCCAATGTTTGACAGCATCGAGATAAGCTTGAAGAATGCGGGGATCATGGGGGTTCCAAAGTTTAAGTTCATCCGCATACAACAAGGAGCTGTTGGAAGTTACTTCTGGTGGACTGTTAATATAAACTGCAGGTAGGACAGCCTTAATACACCTGATGAGATGGATGCGAAAAAAGTAAGAGCAGGGCTATCTTTTACCCTAAAAATGTGACTGCTGAGCGGAGAATCTCACCCTGAACGCTGTATGCCTCTGGTTTATGCAAGAACAGACCGTAAGGCACTTGGTCAAGCGCCTTGGTGAAATGAAAGAAAATGGCATCAGAAATAAGACCGTGGTGCTTGGCCTTAGTTAGACTGTCCATAAGAAGAAGCATGTCGCTCACACGGCCGACTTAGTAGAAACCCGTGCGGAGCTGTTGAAGCCAGATTCTTGGTGAGATACCTTAATATTATACGCTTGATGCAACGTTTTAGTATGTTGCACGGAATACTAGCTAGACCAATCGGTTGATAGCTGGCAGGTGAGTTTCAATCACCTGATTTAGAAATAGAAATTACATTAGCCTCTTTCCACTCAGCTGGGATGGTACCTTAGGAGAGAGTCAGTTTGGAGAATTCAGAATGGTTTTGCGAATACATAGAACGCTTCTTTCGATAGTTTGGGAGGAATCTGGCCTCGGCCCGTCTAACTGAATGAGTTAGACTGTCGCAGTAGGTTCTGTACATCGCTAACCGAGAAACCTGCCAATGGAAGGGGTTGCTGAAATGTTTGAAGCGATAGACTCAGTGTAGAGGATGTTGCTGTATTATGGACAGCGGCGTAATGGTCCCTAGATATCTCGGTAACCTCATTTGCTGTATAGGTAAACTCGCCGTTTCCCTGACGCGAGGAACAGACTGGGGGAGAACCTTTTAGTCGATGACGCATGCATTTAAAAAGAAAGTTCTTTGTTTGCGCCATTTCGGGGACTTTAGAATGTGCTACAAAGTGACTACGGCGGATTTATGATTTGCATCGATTAGGAACTTTGATACGTGCCTGGAAGTTTTCAGATTTGCCAGAATGTTTTACCGCGAATAGTTTTGCACGAAGATCGAGGAAACCGCGAATACTCCGCGGTAGGAGCACTTGATGAACTTGTGGGGCATGCGCGACTTGTCTGCTTCGTGAATCATATCTTTGATCATTTGGGAGTCTCAGGCCATCGAGCCTGACCCTATGGAAATCATGCTAAGGTGGTCCCTCATGCCATCAAAGTCGGCCCGGCAAAATTAACGAGTCGGCTTTTTCTGGTCGTGTTTCTGTATCCAATAGCAAAAGAAGTCGATGGCTAGGATTGGATGATTACTGTGTCCAAGGGGAAGTAAAGCCGTTACCTGATCTACGTAATGACTCTCGTTAGTGATTGTGAAGTCCAACAAAGAAGCTGTTCGTCCCGGGCCGTGTCTTGTAGGTGTTTGGGTGTGCTGAGTCCAAGATCTCTGCAGTACTATCAAGAACAGTCCCGTATAAAGGCTTTCCCCAGAACCCGGTCCCGGATTCTTCCAAGTCGCCCTCAGAGCATTGAAATCACCCTTAAAGAGTAGATGGGAGAAGTGCTGAAGTGAAGTAAAAGTATTTAGATAAGATGGAGGAGTATTATCTTCTGAACGAGAGCCCGAGGGTTGGCGGTATATAACACCTAATGACAGCGAGCATTGGACATGGAGTTTGACCTACAGCCAAATAACATCGCGCGTATCAGAGGGCATGTTAACACTGTGTAGGAGGGGTGGAGATTGCTTTAGGCGAAAATAAGCAGCCACACCCCCTTACGTCCTCTTTAAGAGTCAGCACGGAAAACAGAATAGCCAGGGATACTGATCTCACCCTCGCTGATTTCAGGTATCAGTTACGTGACGTGATGATATCTGTCGTACTGCAGGCAGCCTAAATTTTGATAACTTGTTCATCAAGCCGAGGCAGTTGACGTAAACAGCTCAGGGTCATCTCCCCATGAGGTGACCCCGGAATGGAAGTAAAAGTAGATAGAAAAAGGATTGAAAGTTTCCCATACGAGTTTGTTCGATTAGTGGAGCAACATGTTCAGCACGACCACCAAGCTGATCACTGGCCGATTACATGTAAATTTCGAGTTGTGACTAGAAATTCTCGATCTTCGCCCACTTGGATTTCGTCGACTCCGCGGTGACTTAATTCTTACACAATATTTCCTCAGCCGTTTTTTTAAAGTCTTTTTGGCTGGTAATAGAGTTATAATAATAAGTTTTACAAACTCTGTCCTCTGGCTCCTTGTAGACGGCAGTTTTTTCTTGCAGGGTTATCAATCACCGGATCGATCTCCTTTCTGTGGTCATAAGTTGATCCTCCAAGGATCGTCTCAAAGCGTTATTCGATTCCCATTCATATAAGACCTCTTTGGACTCTTAGTCTTACGCTCTTCTTGGTACTTACCGTAATCCCCAAAAGCGGTGCTTCATCCTTGTTCCCGCGGTTGTCTCCCAGATCAGCGGACGCCTGGTGAATATCTGAATAGACAATCCGGTTGGATCCGGGTAATTTGAGCCTTTTGCATCGAACCTATGTATTAGTCACTGAACCTTCGCTCATAATCATGATCAACTAAATCTTAGCGATAATATACAATTTGCTCGTCTTGGTGATCACTGGCTAACAGAATATCGATCTAGCAGTGGCTTGTATTTTATCCAACGGGCTTATCGCCATTTAAAGGAAGAAACCTTGTCCCACATGGACCCAAGGATTTTACCTATTTATCTTTTCCTCGTGATCTCGCGGACTATTTTTATGCGCATAAGTTTCTCTGCCAGGTCTTCAGAAGAAATAAAATAAAGATACTATATGGAAGTTTTCAGTGTTCGATAGAGTAAAGACGAACAAAATGGGCTGCGATTCGTATATAGCGTTCAGAGACCTTTTACTACTTTCTTTGTACTTCGGTGAACACGTTGGAACGTTTTTCGTCTTTTTTTTAAATGGCTAGTAAACACCACTGGGTCGGCATATTTATACAACAGCCGAAAGTGGACCTCGCAGTGAGTTCACAAAGATTTGTAGCCCGTTTTATTGTGTTCATAATTGCGTGATCTATTTTTCCTGCCTCATAATGATACTAAGAAAGATTAATTGCAGCCACGTTTGCGGACTTTTTCCTCTAAGTACCATGGAAAAAATTGCAGCTTTCTGTTCAGTGTTATGATCAGTTTTACGGAACTCCTCCTAAGGACGTGTTGACACTGGTTAGTCGGGAGACACCACCTCTGTGACCATTGCTTGATAGCAGTGGAGTCAACTTGAAGAATGCTGAGATCTTGATGCTGTTCGCGCACGAAGAGTTTGCTGGAACCAGTCCAACAAGATTCTACCAACTCAGTACTCTATCAAAAACCGATCAACAATGAAAAACAAAGACTCATCGCGTTGACCCCCGTGTATTTGTATCAACCCTGGAAAATAGTGTGTGCAGAGAAAGTACTTCAAGCTAGCGAAGCACGGAGCGAGTTATGGTTTTAGCCTCGGGACAGGTATTACAATAGGGCTAGCTTGACTAAAACAAAAGTAGGTGAAAAACCAAAATAATCAAAAGTGTACAAGTAAATGCGACTATCAAAAATATTATCTACTGTAGTCGCTGCGTAGCTCTCCCCCAGAAGGCTAGTATGTATTATACAGGCCTTTGCTATTCCGGTGAGAGGAAAAATGTCTTTTTGACTGATCACAATTGCAGAGTAATACGCACAAAGAATAATGGCACGGGATAAGGTATGTCAAAGTTCGAGGAGGGTCGGTCGAAAATGGCTACTGCGCTGGTAGGATTTTTAAAAAATCCATTTATTTGGCTTTCACTGCGTTTCTTGCCTATCACAGTAGACTCCCCAACCCTAAAAATTCTTGAGAGAAAAGGGGTTAGGTTTGTCCAGTGCTGTACGATAAGTAGCTGGGAGTTGTCTCTCCACTCACCATGTTCGAATAGTCTGGGAGAGAAACCGCAGTGAAGTACCCGCCTGACAGGCGGAAATGGATAACTCACCGTGTCAGTGTAATCAGGTCGACATTTCTTTGTGTAGTGCAAGCGTGCTAACCTGAAATAGCCTCATTTTAGTATACCACCATGATTATTCTTGCCCATAATTGGGCTCCTTGACGGTATCTAACCTCTGGAAAACGCAGTAGACTCCAGGTCAGCAACCACCAATTTTCTGACAGTGACATATGCTCAAGTTGATAGTTTAGCTACATGCTTGAAGCGTGTACAGCAAGCAGTTCACTTTGGGCGCTTTCCACTCGTGATTTACAAGCTTTCAGTACACTTTTCTAATTAGCGTACACGTTCGCCACGCTTGTGTCAAATGGTACCGCTTTGGTACATAAAAACAATTAGAGTGGCATGTCGGAGCGACGATGACCCCTGATACTCCCCGGTTGTTTTTGCCACGGAGGTTAGTTGACTTGAGAGACTCCGCTCTGAGTTCCTGACTAAAAAACTCGACTCACTCAACGGTAATAGATTAAGCCAACCTGGGGTACGAGTGAATACGACGTCGATGTCCTGTTCCGATTGATGCCGTGCGTAGGAAGTCCCCTGAAGTCTACATCACGTTCCTTAGAAATACTGCAAGTTTTTCGACCATACTGAATAACACACCAGCAGTTATGGTCAACCTTTGGAAGATCGGAGTGCTTATTTTTTAACTTACTGTTGGACCTATTTGATGATCAAGCGTTATTCTTTTCAGTGGCTCTTGTATTGCACATTTTAAGCACTTACCCAAAACTTTACAACACTTTTCCGGACAGCTTGGGATTGTGAACCCAAATCGCCGTTTCGTTATTCCGTCAAGAAATCGTGTTCGGTTTGCCGCTGACCCCGGAAGTACATGTAATGCGTGATGGACTAAGTCATGTCATCCGTACTATTTCATCGAACCTAGGTCAGACCTGAGCGTTCACTACAAAATTATTCAGGGATTATTAGTAACGTGCAACCATCCACGCTACTGACGCTTTTATATCACAACTCAGTGTGACGAGAAAAAGAATCGCAGTTCTTTTGCATTGCAAATAGTACTGGACAAGTTACAACTATTTACTTTAGAAAATGAAGTTGCACCGGAAGACCTGTTAACGGTACGTTCGGAGGTCAGACATAAGGCTCGAAATTCCACATCTTTCAGAAATTTGAATGACACCGCTTCGTTGCGTATGAATCAAGTGTTCATCGGAAGACTAAAGTTTCTTGAGACCGCAAGTCCTACCCGCAAAAGGTTAAGCAGCACCGACGGAAATACCAAAGGGACTGTTCAGTCAAAATTTTATAATCGATTGAGTCGATTGGTTTCTGGAGATTTCATCATTTATGGCCAACGATACAGCAACCTTGAGCGTTTTAGCTCAGGCTTTTCAAACCTGTCCAGCAAAACTTAAGCAAGTGAACTAGGAATAAGATGTGAACGCAAATGTTAACCATACGGCGTTTGTCCATCTCAGGTTCGAACGAGCTTATGGGACCACAAATATCCTCAAAAATGGCAATGAGCCAACCCTTCAAAACTTAGTTGGTTTCGGGAAAAGTCGATTATTAATCACTGCTGCGGAGTATGGGGTGCATAGTTGTAGTGAAAACGCGGGTGGGCAAAATCGCATAAATTACCTGACGCATTGAAACTCGAACTCAAATCTTTAATTCTAGCGGTCTTCTTTTCGCCTCTTATGAACTCAATAAACTCTGGAAACTAGCTGAAGCTTTGTTGTGTGATTTGTGGTTCACGACACCGTCTGGACCAGTATTCCAAACTTCTTAACACACCGATGGTTAGACGCCAAAACGTTGTTCAGAGTAAAAACTGTCACCTGTGCTTGAAAACGGATCATTTTGCACAAAGGAAGATTGCGGCAATCGCTATTGTGTTAGTTTATAACGAAACCACAGAACAGTAAGATTCTAGTATATCGTCATCTGTTGTTGTTTCAATCGCTGCACTTCATATCGGTTTCAATAATCAGTTGCACTCGGTGTCGTTTCCCTGGTCGTGAAGTCTCAGTTTTGTACAGTTGAAACACTAATTTTTCGGTCTGATTCGGATACCACGTTGACCTTCTGTAATTTAGTAAAACGGTTGAGCTTGAATGGAAGTAAAACATCATTATCGTTTTCAACCCTGACTGAATTTCAAAGGGCACACTGTCTCGGTTGATGATACCTTCTTTGGTTTTTTCACTCTTGTGTGATACAGTGTTAGAAACATGCTTTTTACCCACCGTCTGAACAATTTCATGCTTCACTTTCGGTTGCATGTTCTCGTCAATCATCATCATCATCATCATTGTCATAAACAGCAGTAAATCAGTGGTGCACTCTGATGCTCAACTGCCAGCACATCCCGAACATGCGGGAGTTCATCATTTATGGTATCTGGCGTGCATATCCTTTGGACTCTGCTTGTTAAGCAGCAAACCAAATCCCGCCTATACTTCAGCGGAACAAAGCTAAGAAATTGTGTGTACTGGCCAGTTCACGTTTTTCTTCTTCTATAAGCTGCCCTTTGAATTCATCCATCAGTTCTACGAAGCACGGCAACGTCTAGAAATGATAGTTAGCTATTCATCTCTGGTTCGATAGTGAATGCGATGTTGGGGTGCGCACGATTAGTCAGCTAGTAGATACTGTATATTATCCTTCTCCTTTATTAAGCAAAATATATCGTCTACGTAGCGCCTATAGAGACGGCAATTATCTACTACGTGACGTAGTTCACTGGTCCTTAACTTGACCATGAATATGTTTGTGAGTAACAGACCTAACGAGGGGCCCATTGATAAGCCATCACATTGTCTATAGAGCTTCCCAGTGAATTGAAACTGAACGTTTGAGGTGCCGAATAATAATAGCTCTTTTGGTTTTACGATGGGAATGCCGACGTTGAGTTGTCTGTTTTCAGTAGAAGCGTACAGATAATCAATGGTTTCTCTTAAAGACACGTTTGTGAATAACGAGGTTACGCCTAAGGAAACCATTTTGTGGTTCTTGATATTCATTGAATCAACCACGTCGACCATATCACAAGTGTCTTTTAAACTGGATGGGATCAGTTGCGATTTGATTGGTTCCAGTAGCTCCACCAACCACTGAGCTAAGGCATGATACGGGGATTTGTACATATCGAGAATCGATCTTAAGGGCACTCCATATTTGTGAACTTTAGGGAGACCATAGAAGCGTGGAATGGCTGTCCGTGTTGGTCTGATGCGCTCGCAGGTGCGTGCGTCATTCAAGTTTGTTTGTTTCATGTCATGGAATAATTTGGACAATTTCTTCTCAATGGCTTTCGTTTTATCTTTATTATTTTCCTTCTTAGTAAACTTCGATCTGTCGGACAGTATCGATGACATTTTGTCCACAAAATCAGTTTTATCTAATTGAACAGTACCGGTTCCTTCATCTGGTTTTCTCGACAGAATGTTCGTATCAGTTCGCAGCTGTTTTATGGCGTTCAAATATTCCCACTTTAATAGGCTGCAATTCGGTACCTTGCTATTCACATTTATAGCATGTATTCACCAGAGTGGATTTGCAGTGTTCCGCGTTAACTTCTGAAGATAGAATGAGTTCACCCAGTTGTTGGTGCGGCCTTTCAAGCTGAACTTCAGAGTCTTGTCTGTAATTGATTGCCACACAGTCAAGTTGTATCCATGGCTCAGAAGCACATGGTGGTCTCTATTTTATACAATGCCTCTTTCTGCGTTTAAATACGTCACTCGAAATGTACACACCGTGAAATGTGCATAGCTACAGCATTCTTTCATCGCCATCAGTCAGTTGTGTTCGGACACCAAACATACCTTCAAGCTGCTTCTCCTGTGTAGAGGACCAATTTGAACTTAAGTCACTCGCTAATATGATGACGGATTGTCTAGTCTGCTTCAGAATGTCAATGAAGGCGTCATAGAACGCATCTTCGGTAGCATCTAAACATTTCTGTTAGAGCGCGCGTCGGTGTAACGAATACACGTAGATTTTCTGATTCGCGTTGACAGACTTTAATCGGTGTATTGAGTCTGCCAACGCATCAGCGACTTTTCACCGGGATTCAATCAAGCAAACGTTGTCCTGCTCTAAAATTCAGCGCAATGTCCACTCCAACTTGATCACGAAACTCAGCTTTCGCAAGAGACCATGAGGGAGAAACGTTTGATCGTCAGTTAGATAACGGTGAAATCAGGTGGGGTTCACAGTTCTAGAATCATAGACCCGGGTCCCCGATAACAAGCACACCTCCTGTTCCAGACTTAAGACAGTGCTTCCGAAAACGGCCATCTGACAGACTTGTCAAGGAGTACGAACGTTGGAAGCACCGATGTTCCCCAGTCGTCTTGGCTTTAGATAACCGTCACCCGAGAGTACAAGGACAGCAGGAGAATTGGAGGTCGAAGTAGGCGAAAGTTGTAATGGATGAACCTTGTCATCTTCGGGCACATGATATCCTCTGGTATCTCCCGATCGTTTATATCGCGGAAAAGAGGTCAATGAAAGTTTCTTTATTCTTTACTGGCGATGGATGGGGTACTAATAACGTTACGTTCTCTAAAAAAACTACGTTCCATGTGTGCTTTTATGGTGGTGTTGCTTGTTTACATTTTGTAATCTAGGTCAGTTACTATACATGGTTGGCGACATCTGTTTCGGATTAGTCTGTCACAGTTACTAAAACCAAAGGAAGCTTACTCTTAACCATCACCACACGTGGCTGGCGCTGAACCACTTGTGATTCCACTCACACACCAAGTATCCGGTGTAATCTCTAAGGAATAAGACCAGAAGGCGTGCGAGTGAGGGCTTTGTGTCCAACCGGCCAATGTTGGTTAGCCAATTATTTGACTAGCACGAAACTGAAACCTCTATCTCTCGGGAAGTAAACAGAGAGAGACTCTAATAGTAAGATTTAAACTGGGAAGAAAAACATTGAAAATGTAATACGAGAAGTGGTTCAATATACGAGCACATGCTAGTGCACTCTAGAGAGGACAAGAGTAAAAACAAAGATTAAGGTTGGAGTGAAGGAGAACAGACAACGTTCACCATACACTACACTAACAAAGGTGAAGAAAAGGATAGATAGAAGATCAGAGACACCTGGGTTTCTAAAGACGAAAGCAGGTGAGTTGCCAAACGACGGTGATCATCGGTCAATGCGGACAAGAAAAAATGGATGTAGCCGATATAGCCTACTTGAGCCTAATGTACTGGTTGTCTCTTGCCTGACTGTGTACTATGAGTACGTTGGTGACGTACTAATCGGAGACGACCGGCGCATTCACTCCCGCATACATTGCAATGCCGTGTAGTCAAGTCACTAGGACCATTGACATCAATGGTTCCTCTGTGTACCACGAGCTCTGCCACCATAGATGACGCGTAGATACGGAATTTCGATTGTTTTGATAAACAGGTATACCTGTTAAAAGAATATCCGGTGTAAACTTCAAACAGAACACGGATGCTTTATGCACAAACGAATCTTAGTCTTCGGCGGAAAAAATTACGCTCCTGTAAGCCCCTATACATACATAAATCCATACATACATGCACTGAGGAGAAGAAAGCTAAATATTCCGGCAACTTGTTTCAGCCTATACTGTAGTTAAAGTATTGCTGACTTCGTTGATTCACCACAGCAACCTTCATCCCCTGTCTAACTTTTCGCCGCGCATTCGTCATTCCAGATAAACACAGTCGTGAATGACATCAGACTACAATAATCCTAGTTTAGCAGTTCAGTGGATCGCTTGGTCGACACGATAAGCGGCACATGCTACACAGAGAAAGGTTATTTTACAAAAAAGGGAGGCTTTGGGACAGTTGGGTCAAGCCGATAAACTCGATTAACAAACAAGTCTACATCTAGTGGGTTCGAATGTACGCAGCCGCAGAAGCCTGTTGGTTGTTATCTATAATAGCCCGATCTCACTGGTTTTCCGTATTATTACAAAGCATGTGCACTAGGCTACCCACAGTTTCCTAGTGTTCCTCCAAACGTAACTGCCTGGTGACCAGACGTTCGACCACGCATACTTCAAAGTTATAACAGAGAAAAAATTGCAGCACTCTAAAAAACAGTCACCATAAGAACACCCTTTAGCACGGTTCTTTGTCATACCCGATAGCATTCACAACCGAAAATACTCACCATCCACCGAGCTTCAACCAGAAATTTCCCAGAGATAAACTTTGAGGTCAAGCATTACATACCTCCAGATATGTTGCAAGGTTGTTTCAGTGAAAATAGACGGACAGCGATGGGAAACGCAACAGAATAGTGTCCAGGTTAATAAATCATGAAACGGTTAGACCAAACTATGGTGGGTTAAGCTTACTGATCGTATAGCTGTGTCGATGAACCTCGTTATTGTTGATGTGGTGGTCCCACGCCACACGATACTTACGAAACGCCTTACTCCCACTTGCCACTCGGTTGTTTATCTGCAAAGTAAAGAAACTTCGACCTTGGCTGTTTGAGTTTGGACACAAAGGTTTTATGAATTACGTTCTGGATAACCCATTTCGTCTATCCCTGAAATATAGATTTTCCTCCTTCTTGTCGTTAGGTAGAAGTAATGCATAAGTTTGAATCACTTATGATAATAATGATGCACGTAAGGAGAACATAAACGGGACGAACAGACAATGTGATCGTTCTTCGCAAGGGCTGACTGGATATGGTAGGACTCCCAGTAGATTTATGACAAATTAAATGGGATTAAAGTTCGGCATTTCGCTTGTGAACCAAACAAGTGCTAACTATCATAACAAGTCTTCAGTTTCCCATTGTCACTGTTTGCTGAGATAACTTGGATTTCAGGTGGGTCAGGTAATGCCAGGATCGTCCTCGAAACCGTTTCCACTGAGATACCGTGACCCGTTGTAGGGAGTTGCGTGGCAGTCGAATACCGCCAGATTGTGCAAATCTAGGGGAAAGCGGTGTGTCTTGTATTCAGTGTTGTAATCCACGAGCACTCGTTATAGAGTATAAGCGGTGTGCTGTCGAAAAAATGAATGGGGAGAGTGACGACGCAAGCAAATGTTATCTTACTCTCCAAAACAGCTGCAGTGTAGCTGTCGATACCACTGTGAACAAATCAATATAACCCGACACAAACTGATGCTCTAGCTGAAAGTAGCATTCAGAGAGCTTATGTATTCCTGTAGAAACGTCTTGAGATAAACTATAGTTTTTCACTAACGTGTAGTAACGCCAGTGACCGTGACCAGTTCTACTCCGCTTATATGTTACTGGACGACTGACTAAGTAAAATGGAAAGCATCACATTCCAAGCAAGAAACAAACGCATTTTTATCCTAAAACTTATTGGAAATCAGTGTTAATTAGTGGTCAGTGCACAAGCGTTCGTCCAGTTGATTGACTTGAAGACGTCGTGGATTCATCCAAACAATTCGGCTTGTAGTGACTATAGTCATATATTTGATGGTCGCATTCACTTGTACACTTTTGTTGATTTTGGTTTTTCACTTACTTTTGTTTTAGTCAAGCTATCCCTATTGTAATACCCGTCTCGGGGCTAAAAAACATAACTCGCTCCGTGCTTCGCTAGCTTGACGTGCTTCCTCTGTACACACTATTTTCCAGGGTCGATACAAATACACGGGGGGCAACGCGATGAGTCTTTGTTTTTCATTGTTGATCGGTTTTCGATAGAATAATGATTGTGTAATACTCTGTTGGACCAGTTCCAACAGGCTTTATTGCGCTTTGTGCATGACAGCACAAACTACATTGGTCAATGGTGCTTACGCATTTTCATGGGAAATAGCAACACACATGACCCAGCATAAGGTATCTGTACTCTGATTATATTTCGACAGACTCCAACCACTGAATATTTCATACCTTTGCTTACCAATTCCGAACATCAAACACATCAATCACAAATAAGTTGGATCAGAGATGAGCATACCTAGGTGAATGCGTCACGTAAATCACAAAGTACGTACTCGTTTACACGACAAGACGGTGCTTGAAGTTAAAAGATAAACATGTAATTTCATGTCCATTGGGAGCTTTCTTCATTTAGAAAAGATATTTAAGTCAGAGGTGAGAAAAAAGGTACGGTGCGAGAGAAGCCACCATGTACAGGAATACACGACGCAATTGCGAGAGAAGCCAAATGTTTAAATGAAGTGGATATCTTTTGTTACAACGATCATTCCCAACTAATAGTAAACATCCAAAGACAGCAACGCTAGGAAATCTCACAAGACTCCCAGAAAAACGGTGACGGTCTGTGAAAGTGCTCATGTGAGATCCCAGGGAGTCACGACCAAACAGGGATTAAAAGAACGAACGAAATAAAACAGAAATTCAAGTATCCCTGTGGAGACATTATTCCTGACGGTTATATTATCAAAAGGGTGGTTAAACAATGGAATGGGCATTTTAATGTGTTTACGATACTCATAGGGACAAAAACTAATATAAAGGATGAAACGCCAATTATACTGAAAACTTTATTTCCGGGGTTCGTTTAATCTATTGACGCGAGTTTTTCTTATACTCAAAAGGTGAACAGCGCCAATAAAATTGCATATGCGGCACATATGCGGCACATATGTGGCAGTATACCGAATACGTAGAAATAACCTGACCTATACCGCTACCTTGACGAGGTGGTCAGGCTTGTATGCTGTCTTGATCCGGTGGGTTAGAACTCTGGTTCTTCCAGGTGCAACCTTGTCAGACAGGCTAAAAAGGAGCAGTCAAACGAAAAGCAGTTACACTCATAGGATTGCATGTCGCACTACTGACCACGTAAGTGTCTAGGTAGCGAGGCCTGATCCTATGGGCATACAGCAGAACTACTTTCATAGTTGCGACGCTGCTGTCCACCGAATCAGGGAGTATGGGGTTAAAAAAGCACTTCAGTCACCTAACGGTTGATCGTAACCGCCGGCGTATTATCTAATTGTTACGACCCCACCTGATAGAGAAAGGCAAGAGCAAACGCAAGACCACGAGCAGTATCTCTATCACGAACGAAACGCAACGATATTGCAAGCGGTACGGAAATCAAAGCTCAAATATCGGAACGCAAGCTCGCAACTTAGAACCCCCCAACAAGTAAGGAAAAAGACGGCCTTCAAACGAGCTTTATTTGCTGCTCAGCCCGAAGGCGAAATTGCGATTTACAGCAACTGTATTTATA